>CAUYRT010076885.1:0-23361 GCA_963574885.1 Lepilemur ruficaudatus
CCCAGCTACTCAGGAGACTGAGGCAGGAGGATCACTTGAGCCCAGGAGTTTGAGGTTGCTGTGAGCTAGGCTGACGCCACGGCACTCACTCTAGCCCGGGCAACAGAGTGAGACTCTGTCTCAAAAAAAAAAAAAAAAAAAAAAAAAAAAGTCAGTTAGGAGATTGGGAGATGGCAAGATGGAATGCAGAATGTGACAAAAGAACCTAGACAAAAGTGTAGAACAACCTCACTGAAGGGGATGGGAAGGACAGGTGCTGATGTGAGTAGTTCTGGAAATGAGTGAAGTCTGTAAGACTAAAGGCAACTGGAACTGCACCTAAGCACTGCACTCTGGCTGATAAAGTCATTGCCCATTTTTTTTAAGTTATTAATATTTGAAATCAAGTTGAATCAATAATGTTATAGATAAAATTGGGTTAAAAAAGTTTTATTCTGATATGATGAACTTAATCGATTTTAAAAGCACTTGTGACCAACATTCCAAAAAAGCAGGGCAAGAATGTTCTGGCAAATGAATGCTTGTGGAGATGGAATACTGTAGGGCAGGTCCACCAGGCAGAAGCTGCTGGAAGGAAGGGAACAGTGGGATGGGGATAGTGCAGGGATGAAGATTTGGGTTTTTTTTGCCTCTTTCATTTTGCACTTGTTGACATAAATAAGTTAAATACTAAAATAACCCAAGGACATAGGATGGTCCAGGTGATGTTTAAAAAAAAATGAACAAAAATTCGCTGAATTAAAGAGCATGACTAGAATAATTGCTCCCCTCTCAGGAGACCTCTTAGAATGATAACCTCACTCATGTGCATAAGGCCTGGTGTTCTCTGTTAAAACCCCCCACAAAACCACCTGATCCCTTTCTGACCCCGCCTAATAGAGGACACATTGCTCCTTGTACCTTGCGGTGTGCAGTCGGGCAGGCAAGGTGGTGTAGTGGGTGGAACATGCGTGTCAGAATCCCCACCCCAGCCACCAGCTAGAGACCCTGGGAGATAACTCAACCTCTCTCGGCTTTGGTTTCCTTGTCGCTGTAACAGGCCCTTCAGGTGGTCCAGTCCACCCCCACAAAGGGGGAGGGCTCCCGGGACTTAGAGACGGTTCCTCCAATCCTGAACTGGGCAGGAGAGGGCAGGGAAGCTGGGGCCAGAAGCTGTGTCCATCCTTAGACCTAAGGCTCCTGAGGCAGGTTCTCTGCATCGACCGGAGGCTCCTCGGGGCAGGGTTGAGTCTTCTGCCTCTGTTTCGTCCTAGGGGTCCCACGCGGAGATCTGCCCCAGTGCACTCTTGGGATGTGGGGGCAACAGCTCCGGCTTACTTAAAAAAGTGTCCTCTGCAAACTGTGCCAAAGAACAGGGCCAAAATAAAAACATGGAGGGGATTTTGTTGTTCTTCTATTTGACATAATTTCAAAACACATTTTTCTGGCCTGCGAGAAGATGCTTCCTCTGGGCCAACGCTGGGCCCTTGGGTTGGGTGGCAGCAGCAAGGTGCCAAGGACCTAGCTCTTGCCAAACTAAATCCGTCTCCTAACCCTTGTGGCCAGCAGAGCTGAGGCGGGCCCACCACCCCC
Source organism: Lepilemur ruficaudatus (assembly GCA_963574885.1). Taxonomy (NCBI): domain Eukaryota; kingdom Metazoa; phylum Chordata; class Mammalia; order Primates; family Lepilemuridae; genus Lepilemur; species Lepilemur ruficaudatus. The sequence goes on from CAUYRT010076885.1 coordinate 1,573, forward strand.
ACATGGCAGGGTTTTCCTGGGGCCGCCAGGCTGCGGCCGTCGTAAATAGTTTAACTGTGTTTATGCAGCAGTAACATGCGTGTTACCTTTCACAGCGACCGCATTCCAGAGGCCAATCTCGGGTGATTTACCTCGCCCCGCGTGGTGGCCAGTCCCTGCAGTGGGTGGGTGGCCTCTGGGGCCCAACTCTGCTGTCCCAGGAGGACTGTTTTTAAAGAGCTACCTGGCACTAGAGACGTCCCATCCCACCTTGCCACTACGTGTGTGTTCCGAAGCTGGACCTTCCTCAGCAGACTCCCCGGGGCCCTCTGAGGAGGCTAAGGGGAGCTGTTGGGGTCAGGGTGCCCCCACCACAGCCCTTCTGGCCTCCCCGGCCAGGGGAATCAGTGTTTGGAACTTGCCCATCATGTTTATGGTGATGGATGGATGTGGCTCCAGCTCTGCTCTCTGTACTGGCCCTGGTGTCCGTGGTGGCAGCAGCCCCCAGCCACGATAAAATAACAGCCACCTTTTGTGGAGCTCTGACTAGGCACCGGGTACCGGGCACCATTTTCTGTGCCTTATAAAGGAAGTACTGTCATGAGCCCCTTTTACAGACAACAAAACTGAGGCATGGCCGGTCCACATAAGTTGCCCAAGGACACGTTGCAAGTGAGGGGCAGGCCCAGACTTACTCAGCAGCCGGCACGCCCCGCACAGCAGCTCTAGCCCCTGGAGGGGGCAGGACAACCAGCGGGGTGGTAGAGTCAGGAAGCAGAGGATTGCTGGCGACTGTGGCACACTCCCACATACATGTGCCCCTGTACATGCAGGCACACCATGCACACACATGAGCATATGCATATGTGTATATGTACGCCCTGTGTCCGCGGGTCTACCCTATGCGTGCACATTCCCCATGCATGCATTGCCATGCCGACACACACATGTAGACACACACACCAAAACTCTTGTGTGGATGGAACACATCCCACGACTTTGCTAACCAAGAGCACACTGCATTTCCTTTCCTTGGCCTCCAGGCGAGGTGTCAGCCCCAGGACAAGCAAGGCGGAGGTGGATGTTCTCTCATTATTACACTTGTTCACTCAACCAAGATTTCCTGAGTGCCCGCTGTATGCTGGGACTGCAGTGGGAGACTTAAACAGTGGCTCAGCCCAGCCCCTTGGGTGCACTGCGTGCAGGGCAAAGGAGGCCATGTGCAGTCAACACAGTCATCCCATTGCCAGGAGGCAGCCTGGGGATGCAGGCTCCCAGCTCCGCTCTGAGGGTGACGTACCTGCCTCTGGAGGCCAAGTTCTGGGTACCTGCCAGAAGCCAGGCTGTCCTGCAGGTTTGAGTCTGGGGGTGGTCCAGCAGGGATTCTATATGCCTTTGGTAGGGCCCAGACCTCTTCCCCAACACATTCATAGTAGAAGCCGCAGCACAGTGTCCCTGGACAGCCAGGCGGGCATGAGTCACTAGGCAGGCCCAGCCCCAAATACCTGCCCACCTACCGTCGCAGCAGCGTGCTGGCCTGGCTTGGTCCACACGGCCTCTGAAAAGGTCTGAATCTTCCACAGTATGAACCTTCCTGATGTCCAGGCTCTCTGCCAGCTCTGCCAGGCCCCATCCTGTGGGTTACATGACCCTCACCCAGGCAATGAGGGATCAGACATTTCATATGGTGGCATCAGCTACCCAAGTGCTGTGCCAAGAACCCCTAAGCTGGGAGCTGGGCTAAGGACCCACTGGCCAGAGCCAGCTTCGTGGACATGAAGCACGAAGGGCCCACGCTATGTTTGGTTTAATACTCTGCTGTTGAAGTTCTTAATAGTTTTTGAACAAGGGCCCCGCAAATTACGTAGCCAGTTCCGTCACCGGCTGAGGCCTTCCGTGGGTGAGATTGGCACAGCCCTCCCCCACCCCACTTCCTGCCGCTCCTGCACGCCCCTCAGCTGCCCTGCCGCTGCCAGCTCGGCCTCCCGCCCCGGGCTGGCCCAGACCGCCGAGATGTGGGCGGCTGTGGTTTCTCGGCGCCCACAGCGTAGCCGCAGTGTTTGAAGATGCACTTCAGTGGTGTCCTCAGACAGTGTTCCTTCTGTCACCCAGCCTGCGGTCGCCCGCCTGCTATTGCCAGGGCATGAGGAGCCTGGGAAGGGGGGCCCTCAGCCCCTACTCAGCTTCGGGTTTAGAGCCCACATATAGACTGCTCTTCCCAGCCCCACCCTAACGCACACCAGCTCTAAATTCTCCGAGCCTCAGTTATCTCAGCTGTAAAATGGGGATTAAGAAATCCTCCCTGCAGCATTGGTGGGAGGATTCCTGGTAAGATATGGGAAGCACTTGGTAATAAGCCCAGCACAGAGCCAAGTCGGCAAAGAATAGTGCCCACCGAAGCCGCTCACAGTCTCGGGCTGTGGGGATGGCTATAGGCAGAAAGGTAAGAAGCTTGACTAGAATGCAGACAGAATATTGAAGTAAATGCCCCAAATGGGGAAACTGAGGCCCAAGGAGCAGACGTGACTTGCATACATTAGGAATCAGGAGTCTTGTTCCTCTGCTCACCAGACACCCCCCACACAGGCGCTGCCCTGCCCTCGGTTGTGTGGAAGGGACACCCATTCTGCAACTCAGCACTGTGTGCTGTTAACCGGTCCAGGCTCAGTCTTCCTGGCATGAGTTGGAATCTTCCTGATAGGGTATGGTACCCACTATTTGGACATCATGCTTGCTTCTTCCCATCCTTTCTATCACTGTGTATTTATTAAGCACCTCCTGTGTACACAGCGCCTGCAAAGCCTCAGTGACTTTCCTTGGGGCACACCACGGCAGCCCCTAGGGAACAATCCCAAGACAGCTGCCTACCCTTTGCCTCCCTGCAGCAGTGACAAAGAGGCCAATGTCATCCACTTCCAAGCCCGATAGTCCTGAGTACCACAGAGCAGTTCTAAGGAAAGGGACAATGGCTGCAGGCCCTCCCCGCTTGTCACCCCTTCCACTTCTCAGACCGTCCTCTGCCCAACTCTTGGGGCTACTTGTTTTCCAGGGGCCAGCCCACTCTGAACAAGTGCTGGTGAGGACAGGATAGGCAGAACGTGGAAATGGGTGAAGGGAAAGCAGAAAGTTGAAACGAGGGCCCGATGCTAAAGGGAGGCCTTGGGCAGCCACCACGGGAGTTCGAGCGCGCAGTGGCATGACCAGCTCCATCCTTAAAAGCTCACTTGGCTGTGACATGGAGAAGGGGCTGCAGGGATAGTGGTGGACCCAGGAAGGGCTGATAAGAAGCAACTGCAATAGTCCAGACATCTGCCTCCAGGAGCCCAGACAATGTGGAGAGGCGGGGGCCTCAGCAGTTTGGAGACAGAGCTGCTGCCCTCTGCCTGCAGTGTCCCCCACCGGCCTGCGAACGTCCGTCCTCTCCTCGGTTGATTTCTTGTCCAGCCTGTGGTCCCGGGACTCTGATTTATTCAGCCTGGGAACCAGACAGTGAGTCTCATGTCTGCCCCAGGCCGCAAAATAGATTATTTTTTTTTATTAGCTGTCCCTTGTTAACTCATAATTGCAATCATGTAACATTTAATAGAGGCACAAAGCGATCCCCATCACTGCTGCACAATTCATTCATTAGCTAACAAGACTGCGCAGCTCATAAAAAAAGGGCCATTAAAAAAATTCTGGGGAAATGGAAAGCAGGAGGTGATGCAAGCCCTGGTTAACAAAGGCGAGGGCTGGGGGAGGCGTGAGCGGGTGTGAGCGGAATAACCCAGCCCTGATAAGCCACAAAGCAGCACCCGCTGCTCCCTCCTCCCTCTGCCGCCTGAGTCAGAGAAGCCGGGATGTGTTCAAAATCGAGCAATGTAATTAGCAGGTTGCATCATGCCCCTCGATTATAAATTACAATGGCCACAAAGAGGGTGGATGGAGGAGCAGGGATTAGGTGGGGTAACCCAATCCCAATGCCGGGAAGGGGGACAGAGAGCCCAGAAGCAGCCACCCGCCACTCAGGGACCCTAGTAGCCTCTGCCTGGAGCAGCGACAAGGCCTGCTCAATACCTGCTTTGTGTCGCCTGGGATAATGATTTACAAACTCCAGGAATCGGGAGGTGTGAAAAGAAGATGGCCCCCTTAACCCAGCCATTGTCTGTCCCGCTGGAATGTCCCGCAGCGCCACCCCCCTGGTGCACCTGTGCACACGGATGCTTTGAGGATGGTGGGGTGAGGAGCCCTCACGGGGGCCGGACAGATAAGATCTGAAGGGGCTGAGCCAGGCGTGAAGACACAGTCAGGGGTGATTGAGTCTCAGCAAACAGGGATGGACCCGAGTGATGCGCTGTGACTTCTCTCTGAGGCAGAGTGGGGGTGGGGAGGGACACAGGTCAGGGCGGAAGACAGAGGAGCTCTTTCCTGGGGTCAAGGACCTGAATCCCTCCCAGACTTTGCCACCAGTAGGCGGTAGGAGCCTGGGCAAGCCATTTCTCTCTTTGGGCCTCAGTTTCTCGCTACAACCCACCAACTGGCTACATGCATGACCAGGGCAAATCATCTTCCATCCCTGTGCCTCAATTTTCCCACCAGGCCTTGCCACAACTGGCTGTGTGACCCAAGACAAGCTACCCACCATCCCCCTACCCCCAGTTTCTCCCTTGGCAAGGACAGAAGTGATGCAGACATTCTTTAAAGTCCAGCTTGGACCTCCTCTGGGTCTAAGGTGAGCTGTGTTTTTCCAAAAACTAACCAACTATCAGCTAACCTGGTACCTTGGAGACTAGGAAAATGGGGCTGGCAGCTCTGCCGTCTGGCCACCTGCGTGAGCCAGAGCCCAGGGAGGCAGGGGGAGGTCAGTCTCCGGCAAATCGAGGTGCTGGTGGCACCACTCCCCCTGAGCCCACAGAGACACACCCTTCACTACTTCCTGGTGGAAGATTTGGCCTTTCAGACTGGCTTTGCAAACAGCCTTCACACCACAATATTTTCTTAGCGGCCCTATTCTTGTGCACAGGAAATAATCCCATTAATGTTATTATCTCTAGGGAGGAAGTACAAGGATATAGATTTGCCCTTAAGTTCAATGAACTCGGCTCTCTTGAAAGGAAAACCCCAGAGTTGAGGCAACTGCCTTGTAGGAAACTTTCTTTGAACAAGACTCAGCCCCAGCCGAGTTTCATTCTCAGTGTGGGAGATACTGCAGCTGCCCCTTGAACTGTGGCCCTCAGCCACTCTGGGGCTTGCACGTCTTCCCTCTGGGCCTCAGTTTTCTCAAACTAAGGAAGCTAAACTGACGGAGGGGAATAGGTATTCGCAATATGCAAGATTGGGACAGGACCCCAAGCAGCACTGCCTTTGCTCAGACCCAAGCGTCACCCTCTTAGACGGCTGGCGAGTCTTGGCTCCTCAGATCCCTTTGCTACTCTGCAGCCACAGGACCTCACTAAAAATTGAGACTGATCACACGCTTCCCCGGCTTAAGGCCCTCCCAAGGCACCTCTACCTGCAGTCCCAGGCCTCGCAGCTTCCACAGGCTGCCCAAGCCCAGTCTTAGCTTCTTCTCCGGCCACTTCCCTCTCTATGTAGCCCAAGCTACCCTGAATCGTCGGTCCCAGCACACGCCAGGTTATTTCATACCTCCGTGCCTTTGCACAAGCTGTTCCCATTGCCTGCGTTGCCCTTCCCCTTTCTTCAGTTGGCCGATTTAGATTCAGCCTTAGGGAGCTCACATTAGTGCCACTGCCTCCCAGAAGCCCTCCGCCAGGTGCCCCTTCTGTGCTCCCCCACCTGAGCAAGCTCCATCTCAGCAAGCCTTTGTGTGCTGTGTCCACACAGAGTCCATGAGCTCCCCAGGGAGGAGCAGGGGAACTGGGTGTCTGCATACAGTCAGCGCTCACAGATGTCTCACAAGTGCCTTTCACGTTGAACTGCTGCCTTTTCCCACGGTGAGGAAGAGGCAGATGTGTCCTGAGGCCTGAGGCTGGGGGGAAAGTCTGGAAGACTTGCTCATTCATTCATTCCTTTGTGTAATCTGAATACATGTGGTGAGGGGGAGGGGGAGAGAGGTATCAGACAGACCCATCAGCTTTGGACACTTCCTTGAAGGCACTTACAGGCTCCCCAGAAGCCCCTGGCCTTGGTGTAATATTGGAAGAATGTTCCAGAAGCCACCCCATGCCAGCTGACCTCCAGGGTAGGAGGGCCCCCAGGGCTGATGGTGGCACCGGGGGCACCCTGTGCGTGTCCCCCAGCAGGGCCAGCACCTTATCGGCAGCGATCTCCTGCCTCCCTCAGTCAACAGGAGCTACGTGTGCGCAGGTGGTGACGGGGAGCGAGGCATCTGGAGGCGTCTTCTCACCTGTCAGGGGCTCTCAGCACGTCCTCCTGTGGGTGAGGCAGCGTCCTTGTGTCCACATCACCAAGGCAGGTGACCACTCTGCTCCTGTGTCAGGGTGACATTAGATCCCTAAGTCGTGACCTCACTCGGGCATCTGTCCTTGGGTCCCGTCTGCTTCTGAGCTGGGAGCCAAAATAACAGCAAAGATGCGGCTGCCTGGAGACCCTTCTTGGCAGCGGCAAACTGCAGAGCCGTGAGGGTAGTCCCAGTTAATGGCACAGAAAACTGGGACTCAGAGACGTGGACACACCTGCCTGAGGTCACACAGCTCATGGGGCCTGCTTCAGCCTGAGAGAGGCGCCTCTCCTGCTTCCTCCCCCCTTGGGGGCTGATCATGTCCAGGGCAGGTGGAAATGTGGATGAAAATAATAGCTGTATATATTGGGTACCTACTTTGTACCTGGCACAGTTTTAAGAACTTCATTTTCATTCATTCAGTCAGTATTTACTGAGTTCCAGGCACTGTTCTAGGTATGGGGACATGGCAGTAAGCAATGCAAAGTCCCCGCCCTCAGGGTGCTCATGTTCTGGGGAGAGACAGACAATAAACCTAGAAGTGAGTAAACAGAAACAGTCGAGGCAGGTGAAAAGTAAATGGGAAGAAGGCCTCTGGTTCAGTGACATTTGACGAGTCCCCTGAAGGAGCTGAGGGAGGGTGGGACTATTTGGGGGTCGAAAGTGCTAGGCAGAGGGAACAAGTGCAAAGGCCCTGGGGCAGGAACATGCATGGTGTGTTCCGGGAACAGCCAGGAGGCTGCAGAGGCTGGCGCACAGTGAGGGAAGAGTGCAGGAGAGGAGGCGTTGTGTTAGCTGTGTTCCGCGTTGTGTTACCATTTGACGTCACAGCAATGCTGAGTACCACGTGCTATTGTTATTCCTTTAGCTGATAAGAAATGAGATACAGAGAAGAAAAGTAATCTGCTCAAAGTCACACGCCAGCCATGTGGCTCTGTGCTGGTGATTTGTGGGCATCCCTTATGGCCCAGAGCACTGGTTCCCAGTTCCAGGTATAGATTAGAATCACCCAGGGAACTTGTAAAGAACTTAGATTACCAGGTTCCTAATTTTAACACGGTGCCTAGGTTATTCTGACCGAATGCCACTGGGGGATGGCTTCGGGCAAGCTAGATGGGAGAAGCAGGCACTTGGCCAGGAGCCGAACTCCAACTCCTCTCTGATCTCCGAGTGGCTGCAGTCACTAGTCTTCTATGAACCTCAGTCTCTCTATCTGTGAAATGAGAGTGTTGAACTCTATAAGTGAATCCCCTGTTTGCTTTTTAGCAGTAGAATTCTTCATTTAGTCGGGTCTTAGGTGGAGCCCCAAATAGGAAACAGGTCAAAGGAGCTTTATTTTGGGGTAGGGATGGGGTTCAGGCCATCATTCCCTTGGCAACCTCTGAAACATAATATACCAATTCCCTGGAGCTCCAGTTTCTGGAGAGCATAGGCCCCTGACCTTTGCTTTGAGTTCCAGATATCCATATTGGGTCTTTTCTTTCCAAAGCAATGTACCCGGAAGTGGACCAAAGTCCCTAGTGTGGGTCCTGCAAATCCTATTTAGGGAGCAATTCAAGGAGCCTGCCCCAAACCTGAGCTCTGAGTTCTGGGGAGGCCCACGTGCCTACGTGCCAACGATGAGGCAGGAGGCTAGGGCTGGGCACACAGTGAGTCTCTTTCAGCTTGCCAGTGTCTTCCATCTGCTTGCTGTCCTGGCTGGGGAGAAGGAAATAGTATGTCCCAAGCACTGGGGATGATCCTTGGACCAGTTGTTGGGGTCCAGTATAGTGGGTGGCAGCCACCCAGCTGGTGGGGGCAGGAATCAGCTTCCATGTGAGCAGGGTCCCTGATGTCTTGGTTTTACCCTCCTTCCTATCCGTGGAATACGTAGTAAGAATCCCTCTGCCCGAACAGGCCCCTGGAACTGGCAGTGTCAGCACAGCCATCCTTCCTGAGACTCCACCCGGTGGGGCAGAAATCACCACGGCCATTTCACGGACAGGAAAATGAGGCTTAGTGAGATAAAGCAACCTGCCTCGGGTCACGAGCTAAAACGAGGACGGTGAGACCAATCTTCAAACCCCGTGAACCCCAAATCCAGAGCTTCACCTGCTGGCGCTGGGGTCCTCTCGGGCAAGGGGAGACACAACCTGCAAAAGACAGACAGACACATCCCTGCCCTAACAGAGCCCATGTTCTAGGGTAGTAACCTTAGGACAAAGTCAGACTCCTTCTACATGTTCCTTCAACATCCGGTACAATCCCCAGCGTACAGCAGGTGCTAAATTGTTGTGAAAATCATGCTTTGGAGTTAGAAGTGAAGTAAGTTTATGATCTGAGATGCCTTGGACTCCACTTGGAGTTTCGTTCCCTCATCCACAAGATAGGGATAGTAGGGGCTGAGGCAGGAGGATCACTTGAGCCCAGGAGTTCGAGGCTGCAGTGAGCTATGATGATGCCACCGCACTCCAGCCTGGGCGACAGAGCAAGACCTTATCTCAAAAAAAAAAAATTATTTTTAAATGGGGATAATAATGCTTACCTCCCTGGCTTGGTTGCGACTAGGAAAAGGGCATTGCAGAGGGGCAAATGTGACATAGGCACTTACTGCGGACCATGCTCTGCCCCCAGGCCTCTGACAATACCACACGATGGAATCCATTTCATGGATGAGGAAACTGAGGGTTGGAGAATCAACCCAATCACTAAAACTCCTGCTCTTTCCACTGCATTCTGCTGCTTCCTTTTATCGTCCCTGTACCCAGCGTGGATTTTTTATTTCTGTTTTTGTTTGAATTCTAAGCTCCCAAGTGAGACAGGGCAAGATTGAAATGAAGCCACAGGGCCCCTCCCCTCCAGGCAGGAATAGCCGGGGGCCCTGGGAGGAGAGGACAGGGTTTGTACCCTGGGCACAGGGATCCCCTTCTCTGGCCAGCACACAGAGAGGACACGAAGTCCTCAGCATGTCCTCTGTGGACAGTTGGGGTGGTTCATGGAGTCCCCTTTCCCCCAGGATGGACCCTGATGGCTTTGGAAGGCTTCACTGGGGCCACTCTCTCCGAGGCCTGGCTGTCCACTGCCGAGGCTGAAAGCCTGTCTCCTGCCCGACACAGGCATGTGGGTGCCTTGGCCACCCACGGCAAGGCTGTAGCCTCGGACAGAGGGAAGTGCAGGAGTCAAGAGGCTGGGCTTGACCCAGAGGACAGCTGGCTTCTGCGGGGAGACCTTCTCTGGCCCCCAGGGGGAGCCGGCTCAGGCCTGGCTCCGGAAGTGGCCCAGGGGTAGGCCCGAGCCTTGGGTCCCCTGATGTCTGCAGCTGCTCCCGGGACCACCCCATGAGACGGAGGCTACCGAGCCCCCGAGAGAGCTGTGGGGCCGAGGGGGGGGGGTGGTATTTTCTCAGCAGGATTTATGTGTATGTGCGTGTATGTGAGTGAGTGTTTAACAAGGAGTGGGGCCTGCTTGACTTCTGAGCCTGGAATTTATACAGCCCCTCGTTGGCGGCTGCAGTTTATCTTGAGCAAAAGAATAATAAACTCGGTTGACAGGATGATGTATTCAAAGCATCTTCTCGTCACGGCGCAGAGCCCGGCGCTGAGCCCTGCCCGCTGTTAGGATGTCTGGCGTGGTGGGGACCATGTTATCGAGTGTTTATCCCCCGCGGATTGTCAACAACGCATTGTTTGCGGGCTTGGGGCAAGGCGGAGATGGGGCCGGGCTGGGGTGAGAACGGGGAGGGGGTCTGGCCACACGGGGTGGGTGGGGGGGCTGGGAAGGGACTGCTGCCCAGATAGGGTCAAAGCGGAGTCTGCCTTTGATGGAAGCCTGGGCTGGATGCTACGCGAGGCCCAGCCCCCTCTTGCTGCCCCCGTCCTCCCTTTCCCTGCCTGGGACAGAATCCTCTCCAGTGACCCCCAAGCTGGTCCAAGCCCAGCACCAGAGATAAAGGGACAGAGTCAGTGTCAACGCACTCCACAGTGTAGGGACAGTCCCCCCTACTCTCCAGTTTCTAGTTTCTCCTAACCAAGCAAAGAAATGAGCATCAAACCTTAGCTTCCAACACTACACGGTCTCGCTGAACCTTGGGAGGGTAGGGAAAGAAAGCCAGCAACCCGTCCCCTGCCTAAGACAGCTCCAGCCCCAGGCCCCAGCGTGGCAGAACCATCTTCCCTCTGTGGGGAAGAGGGGGGCCCCGGCGCTCACCTGCCTGTTTGATAGGCTGTGCTGTGGACACACATTAAGGGCTTGTTTTGGGTCTGAAATAATGTGAGGATCAGGCAAACACTTTGAAAACTTCAGAAAATAAATTCCAATTTATGTTTCTTCTCAAAGCCCCCCAACTCCAGGCAGGAGAGCGTTGGCTCTGCCTCAGCCCCTGTGCGTCGCTCTCAGGCTCTGGTGTCGGGGGTCCTTCCTCTCGCCTCACCTCAATCTCTCGCGTTTCGGTTTCAGTGATTCCTTTAGAATGCTTCGTGTGTTCCAGTTCCAACTCTCTGTGTGTGTCGCCTCTTTTCTGGCTTGATGGTCCCAATTCCTTCCGGCTCCCGGGCTGGGGCCTGCGGCAGCCCAGCTCCAGGACTCCCACTTCCTCAAGGAAAGAGCCCTCCAGTCCTGTTCCAGGAAGCAGGGCACTCTCCGGGGGCCCCACACACTGAAGCCCCGTGGGGGTGCAGGAGCACTGGCAGGGGCAGGAAGGGAGGGAGGCCCATGCACTGACTACTGACCAAGCAGCTGGCTCTGTTCCAGGAGTCAATTTGGAACCTCATTTCATCCTCCTAATAGCCACCATTATCCCCATTTTACAGATTTGGAAACTGAGGCTAGAGACGATTCAGTCTCTTGCCCTGGTGGAAGGAACTCAAGCCCAGATGGTCTGGCTGGCTCCGGAGCTGTACTTGATCCCTGTCCTCAAAGGAAGGCAGGAAACAACCTGCCCTGAGGCCATGGAGCTCTGAGTCCAACAGCTGGAGTCAAGGTCACTGGGAGAACAAGGGAAGTCAGGGCTGGGGGCGGTGGGAGTGAGAAGGTCATGGGAGCAAAGGCCTAGAGGAGGCGGGAGCCGGCCCTAGGGCAGATGTTGGGAGAGGAGCTCAGATCTGAGCACAGCACAGATATGTGTGTGTGTGTGTGTGTGTGTGTGTGTGTGTGTGTGTGTGTGTGTGTGTGTGTTGGGGACCCGGGCTGGGGACAGCGATGCCGTAAGGCAGGAAAGAGTCTCCTTAGATCCCTGGTGGGACTCAGCCGTTTATTCACTCACTCATTTATTCACTTGGTTGCCCCTTCAAAATGGATCCTTATTTGCCCAGGGAGTCAAGCCCCTCAGAATCTGACGGGAAAGGCAGACCTGTCAGCAGCTCAGGGCCACCCGCAGTCCCCATTCACCCGTCCATCCACGGCTGTGTATTGAGTGCCCACTGTGTGCAAGCCCTGAGCTCCAGAGACAGTGAGCCTGTCCTCATCCTCCAGGTACACATGGTCCACCAAGGAAGAAAGAACAGTAGATGGGCACCTATAAGCCACATACTCATGTGTCCATTGAGTCATCCAACATAGCCCTCCATGAACAGTGCTGGGACCAGGGAAAAGAAGAGAACTCAGTCCTGTTTGCAGTGAGCTCAGGCTGGTTGAGGACCCGTAGAAAGAGCACAATACTCCAGCTTCAATGCACAGACAGCTGTGAAAAATGGTGAAGGGACGTGTTGATGGCCCCCAAAGGGAAATGACCATGGCTTTGAATTTGCATTTATTCATTCATTTATTCCACAGCTCATCTGTTTTTGAGCATCTTTGGTGTGCTGGGCATTGCTGGAGACAACAGGAGAGCCCATGGGAGAGGAAGTCTTAACGATGGGCAGACCCTCTTGGCCCCCTTTCGGGGACAGACCAAGCTTCGGGTAGAGACTCCAGTCATGGGGGGTCAGGAGCCACAGACCCTTCCAAGACATTTGAGTGGAGAGGGGCAACATCAGGAGCTGGGGGCGTTTAGGGGTGCAGCCTGGGGCGGGTGGAGGGAAGCTGGCCCTATGGGAGGCTGCACGTGGGCCACACTGTGCTCTGGCCCCAGCCCCAGGGTCAGACCAGGGGAGCAAGTAGAGGGAGGCCGGCAGGGGCAAGGGAGGAGATGGACTGGGAGGGCTGGGTCTCTGGTGTAGCGGGAAGACCAAAGCTCTGTCCAAGGACATAGTTGGGGTATCCCGGATCCTGTTCATCAGATAGGAGGCCTCATCTTTGGGCCTTTTTTGTGGCCTTGCTTTGCACGTCCTCTCCTCCCTGGGGTAGATCTGCGTGCCTGTTCGCATATGTTTGCAGGAAGCTCCTATCTGGATTCATTTCAGGGGTTTTGATTTATGTCGTTGCTCCCCTCTCCAAAGCCGGCTGTCACCATGCCTGTGCTCCCCCTTCTGGAAGGGAAGGCAGGTCAGGGACCATGCCCAGCCGCAGAAAATCCCAGTGTTTCTTTGTGGCATTTCCTGGTGAAGGCTGAACGTGGTTTTCCTGAGAGCTAATCTGCCTGCCTGACCAGAATGTGCTCTGGCTAAAACTGCTGTGGGCTCGGCGGTCCCCGAAGACTTGCGTAAACAGAGCTATGTCTTGAACGCTCTGGCTGGGCCTGGGGAGTGCCAGCCAGAATGAGAACCGCCTGTGGACTGTCCGCAGGAAAGCAGCTAACGGGGTGATGAGTGAGCATCGCCGGGAAGTCTGAGGGCCTTCCCATGTGAGGGTCTCAGCTGACCAGAGCACTGGGGGCCTGATCAGGGCTGGGCGTGGGACTCCTTCCCGGGCCTGGCCACAGCCTCCAGGCCTGAGGGCCACACCCTGTGAGCACACACGTGCTGGTACAAGTGTACACAGAGTGGAAGTTTGACGTTTGTGGATCTCGCGCAGCCTGGAGTGGAGGAGAGAGTTGGGAAGTCTCAACGCTGTGTGACCCTAGGCAATTCCCTTCCCCTCCTTGTGCCTCAGTTTCTCCTTCTGTACCATAAGACTCTTCCCAGCATTGGTGTTTGGAAATGCCTGCAGACAGCCTAAGCTCATCCTCTGGGCCCCGGAGGAGGTCCTCCTGTTGTGGAAAGGCCACAGCCAACTCTGCCACCCTGAGGCTCACACGACTCTCCCAGCAGCCTCCCGATTGCCTGCAGGCCGTTGCAGACTGCAAGAAGCACCGGGAATGTGCCTGCTGCCAGCCGACACGTGCCGATTATGATGTGACAGGGGAAGGGGCCAAGACGCTGCTGGAAATCTAGATGCCTTCCTCCCTCCCATCCTCGCCATCTTTTTTTTTTTTTTTTTGAGACAGAGTCTCACTCTGTTGCTTGGGCTAGAGTGAGTGCTGTGGCGTCAGCCTAGCTCACAGCAACCTCAAACTCCTGGGCTCAAGCAATCCTTCTGCCTCAGCCTCCCAAGTGGCTGGGACTACAGGCATGCGCCACCATGCTTGGCTAATTTTTTCTATATATTTTTAGTTGGCCAATGAATTTCTTTCTATTTATAGTAGAGATGGGGTCTCGCTCTTGCTCAGGCCGGTTTCGAACTCCTGATCTTGAGCGATCTGCCCGCCTCGGCCTCCCACAGTGCTAGGATTACAGGCGTGAGCCACTGCGTCCGGCCTTGAGCTAGATTTTATTGTCTCCATTTCACAGATAGGAAAACTAGGTCTTAGTGAATGGGGAAGCTGAGATCAAGCCCTAAACTGTTCAACTCTGAAGTCAGATGGTCAACACTTGCACTAGTCTCCACAGTAGATCTTGTGCACCAAGAAGGCAAGAATTCTCATAGTAATGAGAAATAACAGTAACCCCTTATGTTCAATAGGGCATCAAATCCACTTGTTGATAGGACTCCCTCCTACATATCTATTAGTATCTCACATACACTATCGGCTGAATTAACAAATATTAGTTTACCATAATAGTATCACATCTCCCTATCCTAAAGAAAAGATCTAGCCTCAAATCCTACCTCTGGGTAAACTTATCCATGCTTTAGTTTCCTGAGGTAGGATTTACAAAGCCTGCCTCTCAGAACTTTTTTTCTAATTAAGTGAGAAAAAAAAAAAAATATATATATATATATATATATACACACATACATATATATATATAAAATAGCATCTAGGGCAATACATACAAGGCAGATGCCAGAGCATCACATCTACACTGAGCAGGTTCTTAGGTCAGTGCATAAGTTAAATGCAAGTATGACACAACACTAATTGAAATCAGTACATGTGGGTTTTCCTTCCTAACTCTCAACCTCCATTTGTCTTTACACAGAACCTACACTGCAAGTCTCTTTGCCATTTTATGTGGACCGATAGATGTCTGTCAGCCCAAAGAGTCAGGAGTAAGAGCCAAGGCACATGTTATTTTGGATTGCCTTTTCCTACGTATGTTATCCACTCTCCACAACATGACATTTCAATGTAATTCCAGCCCCAATACTGACCTCCAGTGAAACACTTTGTCTTACTTACTATCCATAACAATAACAATAATTACTATTTAGTGAGTACCCACTTGATAAGAGTTTATATAGACAGTCCCTTAACCTCTCCATTGCAAGTTGTTAGAATTCTATTTTAGAGGTGATAAAATTAAGTTTTCTGGGCATGGTGGCCAGGAAGCTGAGGTGGGGGGACTGCTTGAGGCCAGGAGTTCAAGACTAGCCTGGGCAACACAGTGAGACCCTGTCTCAAAAAAAATAATAAATAAAAATTGAACAATTAGCTGGGTCCGCGTGGTGGCACATACCTGTAGTCCCAGCTACTTGGGAGGCTGAGGCAGGAGGATCACCTGAGCCAGGGAGTTTGAGGCTGCAGTGAGCTGCAGTGACCTATGATCATGCCACTGCACTCCAGCCTGGGAGACAGAGCAAGACCCCATATCTTAAAAAAAAAAAAAAAAAGACTCAGAATTAAGAACCTTGTCCACTATAATAGTCTGTAAGTGGAAAAACCAGGATTCAAACCCACTCTTTTAGGCTCAAACCAATAGGTATTACTATGCCCAAACACCATGGTCTGTCTAGAATAATTAAAACCTGTTTACTTGACTTAAAATTCCCTGATAGGTGTGTCCAGCAGGGAAGTTGACCTGTTGCTGAGATAACTGTTTCTGTAAATTCAGCTTTTTTACTGTTTTGTTTTTTTGTTTTTTTTTTAGTGGAAGTGGTGCACCATTCCTAAAGTTCTACAATACCAGGTGGAGTACAGAGCAAGCTCCTATTCCATCTCCCTCCTCCAAAAATCCATTTACTATATTGTCTTTGGATGGAGGACATAACAGATTTTAAATTGATAAGAAGCTACTGGAATTCAACTTTTGTGTTCATTCCTTACACGATGGTTTCATTAACAGCATTAAGGTACAAATTGAGCATTCTTCCGGATGTAGACAGTACAGTGATGGTTCAAGTGCCTTTGATTTACAGCATGCATTTGTTTCCAAGTGAGCATGCCACTTCTGTCCTCAGAGGACTAAAATATCTGGGACTTTATTTCTATAATAAAGTTTCAAATTACCAGGATCAATCCCTTTGCTTCAACATAAAAATTCACTTTTGAAAATCCATTAATATTCTAGTTAGGAGACTAGGATTTCTATGCTGATTCTTTCTGAAACATAATATTCATGTAGCATAATCAAAAGTGCATGCATGTGAGAATGTCTGTGTATGAGGGAGTGCGTGCGTATGTATCAGGGCAGGAGAGATTAAAGTGTAAATCCAGAAATCCTGTCAGATTACATTTTGGTATAAATGTATTATATGCTTTTCATATTTTTCCCTCATAACTTTCCTTAAAAATGAATCACATCAGAAGGTATAATTCAAGCTTGTCATCATCATATTCCTACAAGTACAAAAATCACATAGGTTTCTACAAATATTTTTGAGCCTTTTAATATACATTACAAATATTTTAGACCAATCACATTTTGTTGTGTGTAACATATTTACAAAACAAAAAATATATTACAATAAATATGAATGAAACAGTGAATCTGATCAACAACAAGCTCTGTCACAACCAGATATTTAAAAGGAATGCAAAAACCTGTTGGTCTGCATATGTTAAGAGTTTTGAGATAAATATGGGTCCAGAATTATAATGTATCCGGCAAAGAGATGTGGGGAAATCCCCAAATTTAAGTAAGATTCTTTCTCATTACTAATTACATAATGTTTAATGATGTTTTAAACTGTGAACATTGATGAATTATCCAAACATGATACAAAGCTAATGTAGTGCTATCGTTTCAAAATGTACATGACACCCACAGAATATCCTTTTAATTATTATCATTATATACTGTAGTTCACACAATATCTACAAATGTGAATGAGAAAAAAAAACACAGGTCACAGCAACATGTCTCACATTCCAATTTTAAATAAGACAAGCACATACTGGATCAAACATTATTTTATAATACGTTAATAAATAACACCTAGTTTGTTATGGTTACCTTGAACAGTGTATGACTGTATATTTAAAAAGAGAACGTTTTCTGCAAGTTTTACATTGCCAGTAAAATAAATAATGAAACTTTATAACAAAAACAAAAACAAAAAAAAAACAAAAAAACAAAAGAGAGCAAGAGAGATCTATATAGAACCTAAAGTATTTTTGACATGCTGCTTTTCCAGTACGGTTTGCCACAAGAAAATTAAAACAGAAACAAAAAATGATTGTCTTTTAAAAACAACTTTTAAAAGCTTTTCACAATATTGAGCGTGAACCTTTTAAGATTAGCATGAAAATCTTCTTGCCCATCTGCTTTGCATATTATATATAATGCACATTGTGTATGTGTACACCAAAATCTACTAAAGTCACAGGATAGCAGACTGCTTACCCCTCAACATGAGAACCAGCCAAAACACTGATCTGAAATCTAACCAGCCTGAGGTCTGGAAAGGTTTCATTCTTGCTTTGCTTCCACAAATGTCCCAGGGTGAATGTTGTTCCTGTGAATCCCCAACTACTTTTAAAACATAAAACCCCACTGTGATAATCCAAGGAGTTTAGATTTACATGTGGGGAGATGGGACTCGGTTCCTCAAAGCAAATACTGACAAGCCATCTGGCTGGGTCAGAGGGTGAGAGCAGCTCTCACTGCAATCACGCCTTTCTCACGACTTGGATTCAGTGTTGTCATCTTCTCACAAACTAGAGAACACGGGGTCCACACTAGCTACAGGTCCTGATAAATTGTGAATGGACCAAACTGCTTTACAACCTGTTTCCAGCTAAGAATGTTTTCTTGGCTAGACAAAAGAAAGAGCATTAAGCCTTATGGCAAAATTAGAAGTTTCTTTCAAATCAGGTTTAGCATTGTTATGGTATTAAGACTTTTTCTTTAATCAACCACAGTTTTCTAAAGGGAAAGGAAAATAACCCAACATCCTGATGAGGAATCAAGTTTTCTACATCTTCAGAGTTACTATTTTCTTTAGCCAGCATTTTCACTAATTTTTAGCTTATCTAGAAAGACTTGGCAGTAATCACTGTACTGTAGTATTAATATAATCACTTCCCACAATTCAGATTCTTTTATATATGTTAGTTCTCTTGACCAAAAGTGGTATACAGTATTATGCTAAAGCCTTAGCAAATTTCCACTAAAAAAACAAACAAAAAAAAAACCTTGTTGGTTATGTTTCTGGAGTCTGCATAAAGCCATTGCTCAAATCATATCTTCCCAAGAAAATCTAAAGACCATTATTTTAAACCATGATATAATCCCATCATCATAACTTTTGCTCATGAATCCTATTCTCAAACAATGAGATGGGTGATATGCCTTCATGGGTGGTGCCCACTATTTTCCATTTCCCCCAGGCAGAATGCTGAGTAGATTCCCCAAAGAGCAGGATGGAATGTTGGAACTCTGCAAGGTCATCTGGCTAAAAGTTCCTCTCATGCTTTGGATCTTTTATGGCAGGGACTTCGAGAAACCAAACATTGACATTCCTTATCAATGAGAAATTAATTCACAAGAAATTTAACAGTTTAGTACTAGAAACATGTTACTGGAGTTTTTGGTTCATCTGCGAAAACCTCAGAATTGTGACACGCTAAGTTAAGCATTAGCACAGGTCTGCATCAGAGATGGAAAGGCTCGTAAATTAATACAAGGGCTTCTGGCCTTGGTTTTCAAATTCAGACCAGGCATCATTTAGCTCCATGAAAATCATCTTTGCATATTGTTCATAGGGTTGCCCGGTAGCCTAGAGAAAAACAAAAACACACATCAGGTACCGCAGACCAAAATTTTATTCATATTAAATTTTTCGCTGCTAATATGTGGGTTCCAAGTAATTGAAATGCTTTTCTATTTGGCCATTTCTCCTTTGGCAGCCTAATCCATATGACCCTATGACCTCCTCAAAATACCCTCACCCTGGATATTCACACAGGCAGTGGTACTGAGCCAGTGAGTAGATATCGGAGAGCCTGGTGGGCAGCAAAAGGTGCATCTCCATTGTCCAGAAGTATCTACCAAATGACAGACGTTCATGACAGACTATCTCCTTGACTATCTGAATTTCTAAACTCCCATTTTCCCATTTCTAAAAAAAGTTAAGTTCTTTGAGACCCATAACAGTTTGTGGATTTTTCTGGTCTCTTGTTTCTTTTTCTCTTTTGATTCATCAAAATTCAAGAACTAACATTGTTTCTCATTAATTTGTCTATTCAGACTAGTCACAAAAAGGTATGGAGGGATGAAACCAAATACATCAAATCCAAGCATGTGCTCCCAAGTGGCACTTCACTCACAGCTTCATGTCATATGACTGGGACAGTCTGTATGACAGCAAGATGACTCACTTCAGTCTGAGATGTTTCTGTGTATTGAAACCATCCATATTAAAATAATGTAGAGCCACAAGGTATAAATAGTAATCAAAGTCTGATCTTTATAAAAGTATAGATATAGCCAGAAGTTAACCAGTCATTGTCCCCTAACTCCCTTGCTGCTGTAACTGGTCACTGCTTAATGGCACTATACACCCTGACAAGCGCAAGATTTGTGACTCTCCCCTCCCCACTACTATAGATAATAGTGCTGTTGTAAATCCCAAGACTCGAGATTCTATAGATTACATTGCTGTTGTAAATCCCAAGACCCGTGATTCTATAGATAACGCTGCCGTTGTAAATCTTATTACTGGTCTTTGAGCTGTTTTTCCAACTCTGCATTCCAGAGACCTCCTGACGCCAACCAGACCATGGATAGGCATGAGAATGGATCCAACATTCCTGAAACCCCCTACCCAGGAAACCCCCCAACTGGAAAGATAATTTCTGCATCCCAACCCTATTGTCACAGAGTATTCACCCGTCATCCCATGGATGAGAAAGGATAAAATTGACAGTGGGGAATATGTAACAGAGGGAATGGCCTGAAAAAAAGGGCAAAAATGTTTTCTGTCTCTTCAAAACCTTTTCACCCTTTTCAAGAACTGAAACCTGTATCCCTGCCTCAGGCCAGTGGTAGGAAGGGGGAGGGGAGTGTCCTTTGTTCTTTGTGCCAGAGGAGATGGCTGAGAGGAACCATCTGTCTGTCTGAATGGAGGTCCCAGCATGGAGGTGGGTGGAGGTCACCAGACTGTCTTCACTGGAGATGGGACAGATCAGGATATAGCCTGAACCTGAGAACCCACCCTTTAAAAGCTCTGTATTTCTGTGCATGATGAGGAAAATTGGTACTATAAGATGGGAGTCTGACACTTTCCTCATCTACCGGCAAACCACTTGTCCTTGTTCTTCTGATGCAGCCTCAGGGACAAGTGCCAAGCTTTCAGTAACACTATGATTTCATCTTCTGCCAATCAACAGACTCAATTCCCCAGCCCTTTGCCCACCAAACTGTCTTTAACAAATCCTTTCTCCCAAATTCTCAGGGAGATGGATTTGAGAAATTCCTCCCATCTCCTTGCTTCTTGCCTGTGATATTAAACTCTTTCTCTGCTGTAACCCCTGCTGTCTCAGTGTACTGGCTTCTTCTTGGACAATGGGCAATGGACCTCATTGGGCTGTAACAGTATTATGATGATTTCAACTGAGCTGTGAGTTAGTTGAAGTTTCTGACAATGTGAAGCACTTACGTATGTATATCTACTTAAATGAAAACATAAACTAGCATAACACATATAATCATGAGTTTAGCTCCATTTGGAATATTTTGTTGATTCTCACCAATTTTACCTACCACATTCTAAAGGTTTCTCACTACAATCCTGGTTATACATACTGTTGCATCTCCAAAAGAGAAAAAGTTTTCCTCAGTCTAGCTCTTAGCCTATACTTAATTATTTCAAATCAGGACACAATTCACTTCTGAGCCCTAAAAATTTGTCACTTGGTGAATCCTACACCTCTCTAAATAAAGCCCTTGTAATATATAATTTAAATTCTCTTTGCCCACTTCATAAAGTATAACTATTTGTTTAAATATCTGATTTTAGCCCATGGACTTAATTTTATTAAGTAAATGGCTTAATCGACCAGCAAATTGAAAGTAAGATACATGCTCATAAAATCATGAAGCAAAGGCCAGAAAAGTGGTAGGACAGGCCAGGTTATACTCACTTTATCTGGGTGCACCACCAGGACAGCCTTCCTGTACACCTTCTTCACCTGCTCCGGTGTCACCAGGTCTGCCATGCCAACTGGCTTCCACTTGGTCTCTCCAGCCCACAGCACGGTGTGCATTGTGGAAAGAAGTGCTCTGATATTTCTCTCTTTGCCTTCAATCCATTCCAGAATCTGTAAATGCAGGGGGGATTAAGAAATTCAAATGCTTTCTAGTCTAGAAGGTTTCCACTAGGACTCTGGAAACCCTTCTTGCTCCAGCAACTACAAAATACTTGGGGCGCCCTGCATACTCCAAGCTATTTCCTCTACCTGGAATGCTCTTCCTCCTCTACCTCCTGCCTAGTCTTTCTGGTTAACTCTTCACCATCCTTCAAAAGCCTGCTCAGAAATTTCACACTGTTAGCCTTTGAGAGTTCGAATTCCTTGCTCTCTGGCACCCTCAGAGTTAATTACTCACTCCTAGAGTGTAAACTCCATGAGGGTACATACTGCATCTGTTTTGGCTTCTGCACTAAATAAATATCCCTTTAATAAAAGATCAAACTCCTCTGGGCTACTCTGCCTTACACATGTTCCTGCCATAATATGTGCCACAGTTTATTGTAATTGTCTGTGTGTTTGTCTTAAACTGCCATTAGGCAGAGCTGTTTAGGAAAGGCACTGTTTCTTTTTTTTTTCTTTTTTTTTTTTTTTTGAGACAGAGTCTCACTCTGTTGCCCGGGCTAGAGTGAGTGCCGTGGCATCAGCTTAGCTCACAGCAACCTCAAACTCCTGGGCTCAAGCAATCCTCCTGCCTCAGGCTCCCGAGTAGCTGGGACTAAAGGCA
>CAUYRT010076889.1:0-16161 GCA_963574885.1 Lepilemur ruficaudatus
CAGTGGCTCACGCCTGTAATCCTAGCACTCTGGGAGGCCGAGGCAGGCAGATTGCTCAAGGTCAGGAGTTTGAAACCAGCCTGAGTGACAGCGAGACCCTGTTTCTACTATACATAGAAAGAAATTAATTGAGCAACTAAAAATATATATAGAAAAAATTAGCTGGGCATGGTGGCACATGCCTATAGTCCCAGCTACTCGGGAGGCTGAGGCAGGAGGATCGCTTGAGCCCAGGAGTTTGAGGGTTGCTGTGAGCTAGGCTAATGCCACGGCACTCTAGCCTGGGCAACAGAGTGAGACTGTGTCTCAAAAAAAAAAAAAAAAAAAAACCAAAATGAGGCCAGTCATGGTGGCTCACTCCTGTAATCCTAGCACTTTGGGAGGCTGAGGCAGGAGGATCACTTGAGGTCAGGACTTAGAGACCAGCCTGAGCAAGAGCGAGATCCCCATCTCTACAAAAAATAGAAAAATTAGCGGGGTACTGTGGCATGCGCCTGTAGCACCAGCTACTCAGGAGGCTGAGGCAAGAGGACAGCTCAAGCCCAGGAGTTTGAGGTTACAGTGAGCTATGATGACACCACTGCACCACTCTAGCCGGGACAACAGAATGAGACCCTGTCTCAAACAAAACAAAACAAAACAAAACAAAAAAACACAATGAGATATCATCTTATACCAGTCAGAATGGCCATTACTAAAAAGACAAAAAATAACAGATGCTGGCAAGGATGCAGAGAAAAGGAAACACACACTGTTGGTGGGAATGTAAATTAGTACAACCTCTATGAAAACCAGTATGGAGATTTCTCAAGGAATTAAAAATAGAACTACCATTTGATCCAGCAATCCCACTACTGCTTATCTACCCAAAGGAAAATAAATCATCACATTAAAAACACCTGACTTGGCCGGGCGCGGTGGCTCACGCCTGTAATCCTAGCACTCTGGGAGGCCGAGGCGGGTGGATCACTCAAGGTCAGGAGTTCGAAACCAACCTGAGCAAGAGCAAGACCCCGTCTCTACTATAAATAGAAAGAAATTAATTGGCCAACTTAAGATATATATAGAAAAAATGAGCCGGGCATGGTGGCGCATGCCTGTAGTCCCAGCTACTTGGGAGGCTGAGGCAGAAGGATCCCTTGAGCCCAGGAGTCTGAGGTTGCTGTGAGCTAGGCTGGAGCCACGGCACTCACTCTAGCCCGGGCAACAAAGTGAGACTCTGTCTCAAAAAAAAAAAAAGAAAAAACAAAAAGAAAGAAAGTTTCACAAGGAAAAGAGCAATAACACAAAAGAGAGGAAAACATCCCTTTTACAAACACACACACACACACACGAAATCTTAGAGGAACAAGCTCAAGGATCCAATTATAGATAACAGAAGTTCCAAAAAGAAAGAACAGAGAAGACAGAAGAAAATCATTCATGAAATAATTCTAAACATTTCCCCCAGAACAAGGACAGGCACAGTGGCTCACACCTGTAATTCCAGCATTTTATGGGAGCAAGGCAGGAGGATCACTTGAGGCCAGGAGTTTGAAATCAGCCTGAGTAACATATTGAGACTCCATCTCTAAACAAAAATTAAAAATCAGCCAGGAATGGTGGCACATACCTATAGTCCTAGCTACTTGGGAGGCTGGGCCAGGAGAACTGCTTAAGTCCAGAAGGATGATGTTGCAGTGAGTTATAACAGTGCCACTGCACTCCAGCCTAGAAGACAGAACAAGACCCTGTCTCTATTTAAAAAAAAAAAAAAAAAAAAATTCCCCCAGAATAAAAGAGTATGAGTTCATCAGCATCTTCAGGTTCTAGAACAATGGATTAAACAGACTGATTTCGGAGTACATCATTTAAAGACAGTAGGAACAAAAAGAAGCTTCTACAAGCCTCCAGAGAAGTAGATTGTCTACAGGATCAGGAATTCCAATGGTTGCTCTGGGTATTAAATGATATAAACCTAACTTGTCACAAAAACTTATAGCTAAAATGGCACAGGCTGAATGCTTTCCCTCTAAGGTCAGGTACAAGACAAGGATGTCCACTCTCACCACTGCTATTCATTATACTACTGGAAGTTCTATGCAGCACAACAAGGCAGCAAAGAAAATAAAAGGCATACAGATCAGAAAGGAAGAAATAAAACTCCCTATTTACAGATAATATGATTCATTGCATAGGGAATCAATGAAAAAACTAAAACAAAAAACAATCAATCAGAAAAACTAGAACTAACAAGGTCACAGGACACAAGCTCAACATACAAAAATATACACTAGCTGGGAATACGTGAAAACTAGCTTCAAAATACAATTAACATTTATACTTGCTCAAAAGAAACTTAAGTACTCAAGAATAAATATATACAGGACTTGTATATTGAAAACTACAAAATGCTGATAAAAGAAATAAAAGACAATCTGAATACATGGAGATATATAATTGATATAAAATTTAATTCCTATCAAAATCCCAACAAGATTTTTTATAATTATAAACATGAGCATTCTAAAATTATATGGAAGGACAAGGCCATTAGAACAGCTAAAACAAGTTTTAAAAAGAGGAAAATGATGGGGGGGGTAGCTCACGCCTGTAATCCTAGCACTCTGGGAGGCCGAGGTGGGCGGATCGTTTGAGCTCAGGAGTTCAAGACCAGCCTGAGCAAGAGCTGAGACCCCGTCTCTTCCAAAAATAGAAAACATTAGCCGGGCGCAGTGGCGTGTTCCTGTAGTCCTAGCTACTCGGGAGGCTGAGGCAGAAGGATCCCTTGAGCCCAGGAGTTTGAGGTTGCTGTGAGCTAGGCACTCTAGTGCCATGCTGACGCTATGGCACTCTAGCCGGGGCAACAGAGACTCTATCTCAAAAAAAAAAAAAAGAAGAAGAAAATGGGAGAAATCACTTTAACATATTTTAGGAGTTACATGGCTATAGTAATTAAGACTGAGTGGTATTGGCAAAAAGGATAGACACACAGATCAAGGGAAAAGAAGAAAATGCAGAAATAGACCCTCATAAACATGGCCAACTGATTTGTTTTTTACAAAGGTATAAAAGCAATGGAGGAAGATTAATCAATAAACGGTCCTGGAGCAACTGGATGTCCATAGAAATAAAATAACCCTAAACCTCATACTTGTTCAAACTTAACACAAAATTGATCATAGATTCAAATGTAGGCTGGGCATGGTAGCAAGCGCCTGTATTCTCAGCACTTTGGGAGGCAGAGGTAGGAGGAGGATTGCTTGAGACCAACCTGGGCCACATAGTGAGACCTCATCTCTACAAAATGTACAAAAAATTAGCTGGGCATGGTCACATGAACCTGTAGTGCCAGCAACTCAGGACGTTGCCGTGGGAACATTGCTTAAGCCCAGGAGTTCGAGGCTGCTGTGATTGCACCACTGTACTCCAGCCTGGGCAACAGAGCAAAATCATGCTTCTATTTAAAAAAAAAAAAAAAAAATGGAAGTAAAACCACACGTTTAGAAGAAAATATAGAAGAAAATCTGCAGGGTATTATGTTTGGTGATGTCTTAGACATGACACCAAAAAATATGAGCCATAAGGGGAAAAAAATCAATAAACTGGCTTTAATTAAAACTATAAACTTTTCTCTGCAAAAGAGTCTGTTAAGAGAATGAGAACACAAGCTACACTCACACTCAAAAAAATACTTCCCAACCACTTATCTGACAAAGGACTTACAGCTAGATACATAATCTCAAAACTCAACAGTAAAAAAACAAGCAATCCATTTAAAAATGTTGGCAAAAGACCTAAGGAAATATTTCACTGAAAAGATGATATAGTTAGCAAACAAGGACAGGCAAATCCATTAGGAAAATGTAAATTAGAAGCACAGTAAGTTATCACTACACACCTATTAGAAGAGCTCAAACAAAAAAAATTAGGACAATGGCAAATGCTGACAAGGATGCATAGAATCTAGATCTCTCAAACACTGCTGGAAGAAATGTAAAATAGTATAGCCCCTCAGGAAAAGAGTTTCGCAGTTTCTTAAAAAACAAAAACAAAAAAATATACATCCCAGCAATCACAGTCCTTTGGCATTTATCCCAGAGAAATAAAAACTTACATCCACACAAAAGCTTGTACACAAATGTTCACAGCAGGTTTATTTGTAATAGCCAAAAATCTTAAATCAACCCCAGGTGTCCCTCAACAGATGAATGGTACACCCATACCATAAAATACTAATCAATGCTAAAAAGGAACTAACTGCTGATACACTAAACAACTTGGATATACCTCAACAGTATTGTGCTAGTGAAAAAGCTAATCTCAAAAACCTTCACATTATATAATTCCATTATATAACAATATTGAAATGACAAAAGTATAGGGATGGACAACAGATTAATGGTTCTCAAGGGTTAGCGACGTGGGGAGAGGTAGCATGAGGAAGATCTCTGTGGTGATGGAATAGCTCTGTATCTTAATTGTAGTGGTGGTTAACATGTGATATAAAATGGCATAAAACTATGTACACGCATCCTACCAATGCCAATTTCCTGGTTTTTACATTGTTCTATACTTATGTAAGATGGAATCGTTAGGGAAAACAGAGTGAAGGATACACCAGACCTCTTTGTAAAATTTTTCAACTTCCTATAAATTTGTAATTACTTCAGAACACAGCTTTTTAAAAATGGAAGATGAATAAAGAGGAAACTCCTTGCTAGGATTGCTTTAAAAATGATTTTCTATAATATTAAATAACTTAGGTTTTGCTATTTAAAAAGGTGCATGTCAAAAGAAAGAGAAGACAAGCCACAGACTAGGAGAAAATATTTGAAAAAGACATCTGGTGAAAGGACTGTTGGCCAAAATGCACAGTCTTAAATCTCAACCATAAAAAAATAAAATGGGTAAAAGACCTGAACAGTCACCCTCACCAAAGAAGATACCCACATGGCAACAAGTATATGAAAAGATGCTCCATATCAAATATGTCATTACAGAATTGCAAATTAAAACAATGAGATAACATTGCACATCTATTAGAAGGACCAAATTCCAGAACACTGACACCAAATGCTGGAGAAGACGCAGGCCACAGTTCTCATATTGCTGGTGGGAATGCAAAATGGTACAGTCACATTGGAACACAGTTTGGCAATTTCTTACAAAACTAAACATACTCTTACCATACAATGCTGAAATCACACTCCTTGCTATTTACCCAAATGAACTGAAGACTTTTGTCCACACAAAAACCTGTATATGGATGTTTATTTATAACTTTTATTTATAATTGTCAAAACTTGGATACAATCAAGATGTTCTTCAGCAAATGAACACATAAATAAACTGTGGTACATCCAAAGGACATAGTATTATTCAGCACTAAAAGGAAATGAGCTATCAAGCCATTAAAAAGAAATAGAGGAAAGTTAAATGCATGTTACTCAGTGAAAGAAGCCAATATGCAAAAGCTACATACTTTATGTTTCGAACTATATGACATTCTTGGAAAGACAAAACTATGGAGATGGTAAAAAGATCAAAGGTTGCCAAAGACTAGGGGGGAGGAAAACATGAATAGGCAAGAGCATGAGGATTTTTAAGTTTTAAGTGAAACTATTCTGTATGATATTAAAATGGTAGATACATCTCATTACACATTTATGAAAACTCACAGAATGTACACCAAGAGTGTATCATAATGTAAGGTATGGACTTCGGGTAATCATGATGTGTCAGTAGAAGATCACCAATTTTAGCAAATGTGCCACCGTGGTACAAAAAGTAGAGAGTGGAGATGGGGGGTATGCACAAACTCTATTTTGTGCTTAATTTTGCTGTGAATCAAAAACTGCTCTAAAAAAAAGTTTACTCATTAAAAATAAGTGTAGTAAGCTCTTATACATCTCTGTTCACTGCAGCATTATTCACAATAGCCAACAGGTGGGGAAGCAACCCAAAAGTCCACTGATGGATGAATGGATAAAGCAAATGTACTACATACACAGAATGGAATATTATTCAGTCTCAAAAAAGAAGGCAATCCTGTCAAATGCTACAGCGTGAATGAACCTTGAGAATATTATAAATGAAATAAGCCAATCACAAAAAGACGAATACTGGATGATTTCATGTGTATAAATCAACTCATTGTCTTAGTCCATTTAGTGTTTCTAGAACAGAATACCCGAGATCGAATAGTTTATAAAGAAAAGACGTTGCAGTAGAAATCTTCGTAAAATAGAAATTTAAAATTTAAAAAAAGAGAGAGAAAAGAGGTTTATTTGGCTCATGCTTCTGGTGGCTGGAAAGTTCAAGATTGGGCATCTCCATCTGATGAGAGTATCAGGCTTATTCAACTCAACAGTAATCATAAAGGCAGCCAGTGTGTGCAAAGAGATCACATGGAAGAAAGGGGGCATTTCTCTTTTTAACAACCAGCTCTTGCGGGAATTAAGAAAGCAAAAACTCACTCACCCCCAAGAGAAGGCATTATCTATTCATAAGGGACGTGCCTCTATGACCCGAAAACCTCCCAGGAGGCCCCACCTCCCAACACTGCCCTGCTGGGGATCAAATTTCAACTTGAGTTTTGGAAGGGGCAAACGTCCAACCCATAGCACTCATTTAAACAGAAAGTAGAAAAGTAGCTGCCAGGGGGTAGGGAGAAGGAGGAAATGGAGAGTTGTTCGATGGGTATAGAGTTTCAGTTGAACAAGATAAAAAAAGTTCTAGAGATCTATTGCAAAACAATGTGAATAACACTACTGAACTGTATACTCCAAAATGATGAAGATGGTAAATTGTATTTTATGTGATTTCTACCATAATTTTCAAAAAAATTTAAAGGTACGTGTGTATGTATATAGATAAGATAGATGGGTAGATATTTAGTGTACATTAAGTATTAAATGCATAAATACATAAAAAAGATAAACACTAATCTCAGGATAAGGATTTATCTCTTATGGGTTTAAGAAGGAGAAAACATTTGGAAGGTGTAGCCAGGGTACTTTAAAACTCTTTTTCTTTCACTTCTTAGGCTGGGTGGTAAAAAGCATTTGTAACATTAACAATCCTTATTAATGGAGCCTCCAAAAATAATGAGGTTTAATCTATAGGAAGACAGGTTAATGGCTATAGACTGTGACTTCACACAATAGGATACTTTTTAGGTGTGATTATAATAATGAATACTGTAAATTAAGACAAGTTCTCTCATCTTATATGACAAACTATATTATCAATACCAGATGCTTGAGCCCAGGAGGTTGAAGCTGCGGTGCACTATGATCACACCTGTGATCAGCCACTGCACTCCACCATGCGCAACACAGTGAGACACCATCTCATAAAAAAAAATTTAAAAAATAAAATAAAAACACAACCAATTGTCTATGAATAAAATTCTCTATAATTAAATATATTTTAGAATTGTATAACAGTTAAGTACCTACATCTTTTAAACAAATCTGTGGCAATGTGTTGAGAATGCATCAAGAATGTTTATTCAAACATAACTTATTATAGATCACGCTAAACAAATAAATCAGATTTCACAATTAACAATATGACTTTTGATCCAAGGACAAGTTAAAAATTAACTGGTTCAAAGCCCACAGTATTTATGTCTCAAATTAATTGTAACTGAACTTCATCTATACAGGGCCAATTCTTCACTCCTACATATTTCACCTTCACCTTTAACAATGCTCATTTTCCTTCTACATCCTGATCTACACAACAACTTTACAGTTTGTACTCTATTATACATACCAATTTGATATTTTGATGAATGAAACATCAAGTTCTAAAATGCAAATAATACTGGCAAGAATGGTGTGATTGTTTGCTTTTCTCAAACCTGCATTGAAGAACTCCATTAGTTTTTACTGACCTACTGAGGTGTATCAGTCCAGCAGACATTCCGCTATAGGTCAGCCACATGACACTTACTAAAGTTTTAAACTACAAAATAAAAGCCCTACAGTGAGAACAGCATAACCCGCAAAGCACGTAACAGAAAATCCATGCAAGTAGCAAAGAACAAAGTCTACAATAAACAAATATTAACAAGACATCCAAATTTAACTG
Source organism: Lepilemur ruficaudatus (assembly GCA_963574885.1). NCBI lineage: Eukaryota > Metazoa > Chordata > Mammalia > Primates > Lepilemuridae > Lepilemur > Lepilemur ruficaudatus. Next base: position 8,080 of record CAUYRT010076889.1, read on the forward strand.
GGGTATGCCCTATACTAAAAAATATTCTAGTTTCAGAGTTAGAAAACAATATAACAAAACCTTAATTCTCCTTTAAATAATTTTATTGTGGATAGCTTGAATAAATACAATTCTAACGTGTGAGTATAAAAATTCTACAATCTCATGAACATTGTAGCTATTAATTTGTTTTTTCATCCAGTATAAATAGCATGTACTCTTCATGATGCCTAATGGAGTCATCACCCTCCCATAATGTAATCCTCCAAATTGCAGCGGATTAACTTTTTATATATAAAACTCTGTGTTTATTTGCATGTACAATAGAGAATGACGTTACACACACCTGTTCTACAGCATTTAACAGAATGTACCATGATGATTGAAATGAAAAGCGGCTAGCTAAATCCATCAAATATAAAAACTATTGCAATCCTGTTGCAAAGTCCTTTTGTTAAACTCCTTTTATTCTAAATCCTTTTAATTCTGTCCTATAACACTAAAACATTTATAAAAAGCTTAAAATCCTAATAAATCGCACAATTAAAGTAATGAAAATGGGCTTGCCCACTGAGTCACTAACTCCGCTCCCACTCAACAAAATTTAAAACAGTTTGCCTGCCAGAAAATGTTAAATAATATCCCCACCACACACACCATTATAAACTCATTTAAACCAAAGAGTTTAAGCTCATAAATCAGCCTTAAAGATTTCAAGATATCAAATAGAAACAGCTTCTGCCTGAATCCAAAAGCAGATCCAGAGGCAAATAAAAATCTAACTGATAATGAAAATCCCAACTCTACTCTTTTGACATTAAGGATGACATCTTGAATATAAAGACTTTACACAAAAGTATGCTAATACTAATAAATTATCACTGATAAAATATTTTCCAGAAGGATTCCATTGAACAACTAAATTCATTTTCTCATTTAAGCCATTTTCAAATCATGTTTTATTTTACTGAAATGATTTTCTATAAGATAGATTTAATGCAACCAGTTTGTCCTTATTCAGTTTTTCTTATAGATTTACTCAATGTGAACTTTGTAATGTAGGCAGATTTTGCAGATCTAACTTTTAGCTATACAGCTTGATTTTACTGTCAATAAATTTTGTGTGTAAATTTTTAGATTTTTCAGGGTTTTTGTGTGCTACGAAGTTATATTTTCTTACCAAATTTCAACAAACAATCTCCATTATGAATTAAATAATCCTCTGATTTATTTCTTATCTTAACAGGAAAATGTTTTTTGAGACAGAGAAGAGAGATATGAAGTAGAAGAGAGACAAGAAGAAAGAAACAGGAAAACAGATGGAGACACTGTAAGCACCATCAACCAATAAGAAAGAAACAGGACATAAATCTTATTACCTGGAACTGTTTTACCTAAATGTAATCACCAAATATATCTTTGCTGTTTGCCTCAAATATCTAAAATATTGTGTACATATTTTAGCCCCTACAGTGACCTCAAAAAACTTATTAAAGTATATTAAAGACATTATTTTTTTTCACCTTTAAGTATAAGAGGTATCCCTTAACATTTAGTGGCACATTCTATTTCACTTTGATGATTAGGCCCCTGTGTTCTTTCACGGATTAGACTTGTCCTACCTTAAAAAACACCAAATACTAATATTTCACAAAGGAGTAACTGATCTTGAGAGGTTAAATAAATTGTCCAAATTATTGTGGCACTACATGCCATGTCTGAAGGTTGGCCCAGAATTCTTTCCTCTGTTAATTACCCTTACTCACTGAAAAGAAGCTACAGTCAAGGGGTAAACAAAAAAATCAACTCTTCTGCTGAAAATTATAAACAAAATTATTGATAAAGGCTAATTTACTTAATCCCTTAGCATTTTAATCCTCTCATCTGTAAAACAGGGATAAGTACCAATACGATACATAGGACTGTTGTATCAAAAAAGAAAATATATGCAAAGGACTAATCATGGAGTTGCAAAATTTAAGAAGTCAAACTTCATGCAATTGTTGTTTATGGCAACCCTACTATGGTGAAACCACCCATATACTTTTCTGGTTAGAAAAAAAAAAGACACTATTGACATCCTTGACTCCTGCCTTGCTCTTCTTACCATGGTGCCAATATCTCCTTGACATTTCTCCACATTACTCACTCTGTCCCCACACTGGAGAATGCCAAGCACAATCCTGCCTCAGTAATGCTGTACTTTCTATAAAGATTTACATAGTTCACTGGCATACTTTTTTAGGTCTTTGCCAAAATATGTTCTGATCAGAAAGACCTTTCTAGAGATCATCTTCCACCATGCTCTATCTCCTTACCCTGATTCATTTCTTCATAGCACTTAACAAAACCTCATATTGTTCAAGTTATATATTGTGGATTTACTTACTTGTTCAGCACACTCAAAAGGTAACACCATGATACAAAGAGACTTGGATGAGAATGTTCATAACAGCTTTACTTGTAATAGCTCAAAACAATGTTCAACCCAAATTCTTCCCCCGTCCCCCAAGCCAAAATCTCTGAGCTAATCTGAACCGCTTGCCCTGGCAAACAGCGGCCCGCAGCAGGGGAGTTGAGGAGTCAGCGCCCCGGTCCATTGGGCTGGGCAGTGGCAGTGCAGGGCCCCAATTTACTTTCAGAGACCCCGGGAGCTACAGGTGAGGGCCCAGGCAGTGCCAGGGCCCACTGAGGCCCACCAAGAGAAGGTGACCATGAAGTGTGACTTCAAGGAACTACGGAAACTGCTCAACCTGGAGGAGCGGATTCTGGACCAGCTCATGCACAGCTACAGCTGCCAGGAAGAGGAGATTCCAGAGCTAGAGATTGATGTAGATGAGCTCCTGGACATGGAGAGTGATAATACCCGGGCTGCCAGGGTCAAAGAGCTGCTGGTTGACTGTAACAAACACACTGAGGCCTTCATCTCTGGCCTGCTGGGAAAGATTCGGGGCATGCAGAAGCTGAGCACACCCCAGAAAAAGTAAGGATCCATGACCCAGGTGAACAGTGGCTCCCATAGGACATTCACAGCCCCCCAACCTCAAAGCAAGAGCAATACCGGGGACCCTGCCGCCAGGCCTGGTGCCATGAGCAGGGCTCCTCATGCCCCTGGCCCAGGGGCCTCTTCCTCTGCCCTCTCAGTTTTTCATTTTGGCGGTTTTGCATTCTTATTAAACGGATGGGACTTTTTGTGTTTTTATATTGACTCTGTGGCACGGGTCCTTTAATAAAGCTAGGGATATGCCTTTGGTGTAACAACAACAAAAATAATATTAAAAGCCAGGAAAACTATTCTCTCAGGTGAAAGAAATCAGAATAGTACTGAAGACTCTGTGAGAGATGAGGGTGACTGGGAAACGGTATGTGGGAACTTTCTGGGGTGATAAAAATGCTATCTTTGTAGAAAGAGGTATAGATTATAACAGTGTATATACATTTGTCAAAACTCAGACTGTAATACATAAATCTATGCATTTACCTACTATAAATTATGCCTGCATTTAAAAATTTAAGCAAGTAATAAATATGTTCAGTGTCAAAGGACATAAACTAAATAACATTAACAGTGGTTGATTAGAGTGGTAAGACAAGAGGTGGGCTTTTACTTCTTTTTTGTCCAAAATGTAACAAAATAATAATTAGTCTAGGTGACAGATATACAGGTGTTCATTATCATATACTTTTTACCTTCATGGAGGGTTGGTGTCTTTCAAAATATAAAGGTGAAAAACATACAAATTAGAATAAAAAGTAACCCAATTCACCGCAAGTAATTGCTTCAACATTAAAAGTGATTGCCAATATAAAACATAAAGCTTTAACAACTTATACACTGAACTTTCTAGATAATTTTTTTTTTCTTTTTTGAGACAGAGTCTCACTCTCTTGCCCGGGCTAGAGTGAGTGTCGTGGCATCAGGCTAGCTAACAGCATCCTCAAGCTCCTGGGCTCAAGCGATCCTCCTGCCTCAGCCTCCTGAGTAGCTGGGACTACAGGCATGAGCCACCATGCCCAGCTAATTTTTTCTATATATTCTTAGTTGACCAATTAATTTCTTTCTAATTTTAGTAGAGACGGGGTCTCGCTCTTGCTCAGGCTGGTTTCGAACTCCTGACCTTGAGAGATCCTCCTGCCTCGGCCTCCCAGAGTGCTAGGATTACAGGCGTGAGTCACCACGCCCGGCCTCTGTTTCATTTTAATTGCTGAACTGCAAACATGAGCATTGTCTGACATAACCAAAGTCAATAAATGTTCATTAGTCTCACCAATGAGCAAACTAAAATGTTTACATATTGACAATAATATACACATATTTTCACTGACACATACTATATATATTTTCACATTCTGCCAATATGTCCAAGTAAGCACTTACTAATACCCTGAAATTGCTTCTATAATTTTATGTACGGTCATTCAATCATGAACAAAAACATGCACAGCTGTCCCTTGGTATCGGTGAGAGACTGGTTCCAGGACCTCCCTTCGATACCAAAATCTGTGAGTGCTCAAGTCCTTGATGTAAAATCATATAGTATTTGCATATAACCTATATGCATCCTTTCATGTACTTTAAATCATCTCTAGATTACTTTATAATACCTAATCCAATGCAAATGCTATTAAATAGTTGTTATAATGTATTGTTCAGGGAATAATAAGTGAAAAAAAATTCTGTATATATTCGGTACAGACAAAACTTTTCCCCCGAATATTTCTGATACGTTGATTGGATCTATGAATGTGCAATCCACAGATATGGGAGCTGACCGTACACTGTTAAATATAGAAGAGATTTTTTTAGATACTTGATTTACAAAATGGGATCACAGTACATATATTGCTCTGCATCTTTTTTTCTCACTCAATACTTCATGTAAATCCCCCACGTCAACAAATATACATCTAACTCAGTGTTTAATAGCTTCATAATATACGGCTATAACAATTTATTTAACTATTCCACTGATGTACATTCAGACTCTCTGACTATAAACACTGTTGTAAATAGACTATATGCTAATACTTTGGTTCCTATGAAATAGACTTTCAAAAATGAAATTACTAACATAAAGGGCATGTGTAGAATTGCTAGATAGATTTTATTTAGTAAGTATCGTTTGCTGAGTTACTTTCCAAAATTTTAAAATTCACATTCCTCCCTCTATCTGTAAGAATAAATCGCATCAACACTAAGTATTGTCACTAATTTTTAAAAAGTTGGTTATTTTATATCAGGATCTTTTCTTTACTCCATATTCTCAAATTTTAAATGCTACAGTTCTTTAGATGACTAACATCTTCAATGAAAGAGCTTTTATACTTAGGCAGTGACTTCCAAGAGGGCCCAGTCAATAGGTCTCAGGAGTTGGGGTGAGTAGTGGAGAGGGTAAGGGAATTAATGGAGAGAGAAAGTTTAAAAAGTGAATGACATATGAAAAGAGTGTGAAGATGAGAAATGAATGACCTGTGAGTTTTGAGCTTCTTGTGGTGATTGAGGTAAACAAGGATAAATAACTTAAGGAACTCAGTGTCTATGCCCATGGTCTATCTCACAGTAGCAATGGCAAGCTTTTTTGAGTATAATATGGGAGAGACACCAAGAATTCTGGAGCCACTTCTTCCCTCCTGTCAATGGTTGCGTGGAGGTCATGGAGCTCCCTTGTGATACTCACAGGATGTTCACCATTTCATCAGTGAAAAAAAATTTTTTTCTTTTCTTTTCTTTTGAGACAGAGCCTCACTCTGTTGCCCTGGTAGAGTACAGCGGTATCAGTGTAGCTCACTGCAGCCTCAAACTCCCAGGCTCAAGCAATCCTCCTGCCCCAGCCTCCTGAGTAGCTAGGACTACAGGCACACTCCACAATGCCCAGCTAATTTTTCTTTTTAGCAAAGATGAGGTCTCACTCTTTCTCAGGTTGGTCTCGAACTCCTGAGCTCAAGCAATCCTCCCAGCTTGGCCTCCCAGGGTGCTAGGATTACAGGTGTGAGCCACCATGCCCAGCAGAAAAAACTTTTAAATAGAGTTTACTTCATTTGTTCTCATGATATTCCCATACGGTAGGTTAAAGAAGGCCATTATTTATATTTTGAAAGCTATAAATACTAACATATAAAGTTTAAATGACTAACATGAGATCATATTACAGTGGCATTTTCAAAAATATGAATCAAGCAGATATTATAGCTCTACATATGCAGTCAAATTGATTACAGAGGAAAAACTATACAAGCACAGGCACCCATACGAGTACTTTAAAAGTACAAAACTTAGATCAGCCTTGGCAAGTGGGAAAATTAAAAAAAAAAAAGAAAAAAAAGAAAAAAAGTACAAAACTGAATTAATACTGTTAAATTTAAAATATTAGCAAATTAAGGAACACAACTTTATACGAATAAAATTTCTCAAGGCACAACACATACAGAGGAAAAAAGGTCTCTCTTTAAATTCTTCACTCTAAACTTTGTTTCAATCTCTAATTCACATTTCTAATTTTTTATTTCCAACCCAATAAAGACTGCCATATTCCCTTTCTCTTGTTTGCATCTTTCTCTTCTCCATCTTGGGCACTGAGTACAAAGAATGAGACCATTAATAATCCTTGGTTTATTTCTCTTCAATGGTGAACGAAAAGACCTCTTCTTTATATTTTAATAATAAACACCTATTATCAACCTAACATCCATGAGACGTAAAAACTGCCAATAATTTTTATTTACGTATACAAATTCATATATATTAAATCCTGTCATTCACTATCAGGTAGTCACTACCCTAAACCTTGTGTTTATCATTCCTTTGCATACACACACACAGTTTTTGTTTTCCATATTTTAAAATTAGGAGGTATTTTTTATTAGTTCACGTGTCTGGTTGTTGCTGTTAAGTATAAAGCTCTATAAATTCATATGGCTTCAAATTAGATTGTTTCCATGTTCTACGAATGAAAAAAGTAGAAATTCCAAAATATTCCCAAGTAAACCCATTTATACACAAAAACTGCAAAGTACAGTAACATCAACAAAAGGAACAAATTCAATGAAAAGTAGGTTAAACAGTAAGTGCCAAGAAGATAGTTCAAATGATAACAACAAAGGCCCACACTTCTTATTTTTAAGACTAAAAGCATCATGGGGAAAGGGGGAAAAAAGGATGCCAGTCTCTGAAAGGCAAGAATCATAGTAGTCCCTTGATGATAGTTAAGAGGAGAAGGAAAGTTTAAGACTCCTTTACCTATTCATGAGATCAAAAGAAATAAAAGAATCCCTTGGTGTTTTTATCATTTTCTTTTGCTAGTACATCTAGCACCAGAAAGAACACATTTAATGCTATGATACCTCCAAAAATTTCTCTACAATGCTTGCATCTTTCAAAGGGTTTGAGATTTAACTTCTCCAAAGATACATTAAATTTTTTAAACTGTCTTACAAATAAAATTCAATTTCAAATTTATTTCTTTTATTTACAAAAAGCTTTTATTGTGTGCCAAGTACTGTTCTAAGTAATCTTAAGAAAAATTATCCAAAACATAGAACTAAAGCAAAATACTGAACTTCTGTATCTAGCCATAATGGAGTAACAGGTATCAGATTTACCCCCTGCCAGAAAAATTTAAGAAACATAGAATGTATGAAAAAACAGTTTTCAGACATTCAACAACAGGCAGCCCAAGAGAAGAGACACAATTAATGTGAGCCCTGAGAATGCCCCAACTCACTACCCATTCATTTAAGTACTATCAATGGCTGTTTTTAATCAACAATGGCAGAGATGAATAGTGGAATAGTTGGGACAGATACTACATGGCCCACAAGCCTAAAATACTTACTATAATATTTAGACCTTTTAAGAAAATGTCTGCAGGCCGGGCACAGTGGCTCACGCCTGTAATCCTAGCACTCTGGGAGGCCGAGGCAGGCGGATCGCTCAAGGTCAGGAGTTCGAAACCAGCCTGAGCAAGAGCGAGACCCCTGTCTCTACTAAAAATAGAAAGAAATTAATTGGCCAACTAAAAATATATAGAAAAAATTAGCTGGGCATGGTGGCACATGCCTGTAGTCCCAGCTACTCGGGAGGCTGAGGCATAAGGATTGCTTGAG
>CAUYRT010076890.1:0-23415 GCA_963574885.1 Lepilemur ruficaudatus
ACCATAAATTTTGCTAGTAGGGACTACTGGCATAATACACTCAGCTACAAGAAAGAATTAAATGATTTTAAGAAGTTGTGTCTTTTCACCTTATATCACCATTTCCCACCCACTACAACTATAGTCTATATTTATTCAGCAAAGGAAACAAAATTTCTGTATTCAGTTACATTATGCTCTATTAAAACAACTTAATTTATATAATAATCATGGAAAAAAAAACAGCGATTTAAATGACTGGTACTACCCAATATTCTTCCTCCTCTGAGAAAATTCCTTTAAACTATAACTCTGGGTCAAATCCTGAACCCAAAACACCCTATATTTCTTCTTCTTCTTTTTATTAATATTTAATTTTAGAATAGGTTTAGATAAAAAGAAAACTTGCAAAGATAGTTCAGCATCCCTGTATACCCCACACTCAATTTCTTTTATTGTTAACACTTTACATTATGGTGGTATATTTGTCATAGCTAATAAACCAATATTGATACATTATTATTAACCAAGATGCATATTTTATTAATATTCCCTGAATTTTTATTTAAAGTCCCCCCTTTTTTTGTTCCAAGATCCCATCCAGGACACTATATTACATTTAGATGTCATGTCTCCTTAGGCTCCTCTATACTGTGACAATTTCTCAGACTTCCCTTGTTTTTGATGACTTTGGCAGTTTTGAGGTAGTCAGGTATTTTGTAGAATATTCTTTAACTTTGGCTTGTCTGATGTTTTTCTCATGGTTAGGCTGGGTTATGGCCTTTAGGAGGAATGCCACACAGGTAAAGTGACTTTCTTATCAAGGGTACAGACCATGAACATGACTTATCACTGTTGATGTTAATCTTGATCACCTAGCTAAGGTAGTGTTATCAGATTTCTCCACTGCAAAGTTGTTTTTTCCCTTTTCCCTACTATATTCTTTAGAAGGAAGTCACTCTATATAGCCCATAATTAAGAAATAGGGTATATGCTCCATCTCCTTGAGGGCAGAATACATAAAATATTTGGAATTCTTCTGCATGGTAGATTTGTCTATTTATTAATTTATTCAATCATTTATATCAATATAGACTCATGGTATTTTTTATATTTTATGTTATAATCCAATACTAGGTTATTTTATTGCTCAAATTATTCCAGCTTCGGCCATTGGGACCACTTTGATTGAGATGGCTCCTGTGACCCTTTGACATATGACATCCAGTTTGCTTTTTGAGCACTTCCCTACTCTCTGGTGCTATAAGAAAATATTTTTTTTGTAATCATATTTAATATAATTTTGAAAATGCTGTATAACCTTTTGATATAATTACGAGAGTGAGATACGGTAAACCAGTGATATCAGTAGACAGTCATCAGTAACGAGGGCTTTGTATCTTGAGTTGTTTTGAGTTCAATTTCCTAATCACATCTTCCTCTTAGTTTGGTTTAGAAATTAACCAATGAGTTTTTTGTAACCTTACATATTATAAATAGAATGAAGGAGTTAATGAATTTAGAATTAAACACTTTTATTTAAAGAGGAAATTACCATACTTATTGCTGATAACTAGGAATTATATTATCAAAGGACTGTTAATTCAACAAATTTACATACTGAAAGAGAGGCAATCTTATATGTTTAAAGAAGGAAATCAAAAAGAAACAAGAGAGTTTCAATTTACTTTTAAAGAGTAATCTGCAGATTAAAAAATACTAGGTCTATTTTAATAGATGATAAATTCCCGATGTCACAGGATTAGGGAAGGAAAAAGACCTCAGAAGCAATACCAATTCTAGCAATACTAATTCTCAAAAGGCATTCCACAGGTAATTAGGCAAAATGGCAGGCAATTGTCCAAATAGTTATGTGATTAGGAAGAAGTTGTAGTTCTTGTATTTCTGGTTCTCTTATTGGTATTTCCATTAGGAAAGATAATAATTTCTAATGTTCTTTCAGTTCAAAAGTATGCTATTGTTAAGTGATAGGCAGCAATCCAGAAATTTACAAACATATTGTACTTATGAACATATACCTGGCACTTTCATACCTTTCTTCATGGAGTTCAGTATGCCTGACAGCTGACACTTAGTTAATTTCTCCATGAAACAAAGACAGCAAAACTTCTACAGAAGAGAAAACAGAATCATCAGCAGCACTGGGATGTATACCCAAGCCACTGCTTTCCATTTCATTTGCTCTGTTTTTCAGCCATAAGAAAAACTGGTAGAAGCATAATTCCCCTATATTTAGTTAATGTCAATTCTCATTTAGCACACAAGTGATCTCTTCGAATACTTACTACGTAGACCCCATGTAAGGGAGTGGGGAAGAGGAGAAACAGAGTAAAGGGAGATGAATCAAATTACATTTGTAGACTACAGTACAATAGTCAGTGTATTTCCTAAGATAAAGTCCTGTTGTATCCTATTATGGGAACTAAGAGATAGAAAAAACATAAGAGAGCTAATTTAAAAATCCCAAACTTCTCAACCAAGTTGAATCTATTGGTAGATGCTGGATTATTAAAATGAACTATGAGCCTGGAAAGTTGAAGGTAGTTCTTTTTTTTTTTTTGAGAAAATAAAAACATGTTGCTTAGGGAAAAGGAGTAAAAATGGCCAGGTATCAGGTATACTAGTGAATAACAAGTGAAACAAAATGTCTGAAGTATCTATATGTCTTATCTTAGATACGTACAAATATTATAAGACTATTATTTCTCTTATCTCTCAGGAAACCTACATTTAGTTATAATATTAAAAACAAAAATTGAGCTTTTAATAGAAAGCTAAATCCCATCAGAAGAAGAGTTACATGAAATAAGCCATTTCTTATACAGATGCTGACTTACGCTCCCCACTGTAGTACTTGATAAACAACAACATTTATTAAGCACCGATCACATGTCAAGAACTCTGCTAAGGACATACAAAGATGACTAAAAGACTACCTGAGCTCACAGTCTAGGGATTATTGGAAGGAAAAAGTGATGGAGAAGGAGATGAATCAATATAAATGAAAAACTGGGATTTCACTGTAGGAAACGGGAAAGAGGATTAATGTTTTTAAGAGACATAAAAGTAGATTTCTGGGCAATATGAAGGTGAGAATCATCCAATCTTGTTAGGTTCTGAAGGCATCTCTAGATCTAGCTTCCCAGTGAGAAATGGGGCAATGACAATGTGACAGCTAAAAATAAGCCATGATTATAGCAAAGAAAACAGCAGCCAGCATAAACTTGGCCATTGTCATTGTTGAAGTGGTGGAATTACTCCTTTCAATTGTTCTTGTCATCATAGGCTTCCTGATACGATCCTCTATAGTGAGGATAGCTTTTCGAGCCCCTTCCCACTTTCCAGGGCCCTGTAGACGATACTGGATTGGAGTACAGGGTCCCAGTAGTAAGTGTAATGCCAACTTGGGGTCAGTGAAGGCCAGAGATAGCAAATTGGGCCTGACCCCCACCAAATCAGCAAGCTCTTCCATGGTATCTATATAATCTCCCTGAATGGTGTGGCGTTGGCTCTCCACATACCTGAAATAGAGAAGACAGAAGCCATGGCATATCAACAATTCAATCACTCAATCAGCTAATCAGTCAATCAATCAATGCTTTCTGAATGCCTGCTGTTGGCTCAATATTGGGCTAGGAGCTGTGGAAAATAGAGAAGAAAGATATTTGTCACTGTCCTTAAGGATCTTTTAATCTACTAAAGGAGATGAAACAGATACACATGAAGGAGAGAAGAATATAAGATTCTTAGTAAATGATGTGGTTTTAGACTGCTAATAACAATGGACAGAGGGGATAGTAAAAAGAGAGCTATCATAGTTAGGTTCTTAAAGGATGTGGAAGATACAGACAAGATGAGGAGTAGGTATAGCAGATCCAGATTCAAAAGACACTGATATTGTGAGAAAGAGAGAACCTACCACAAAAATTCCCAATTATTTGGGATCCTCAATTATTTTATGAGGGCAGTTGTGGAGGAGTCCACAGAACAGGACTTCCCAGGGCCAATGTTAATTTGGAATCCTGAAAGGATGAGGGAGGATGACTTATCCCACACGAGGAAGAGACCCTCCAAATGGAGCCAGATGGATGGATTATACCAAGTTCAGCTTTGAATAGTCAAAAGGACTTTTTATGGGGGAAATGTGGTTAACAGTGATATGTATGTGGAAGGAGTGGGATTTTTACTTTCTATAATGAAAATAAAGAACAGTAGGACAGAAAGGAAGTAAAAAAAAAAAAAAGCCAAGTCAGGCTAATTGAGATTGAGAAATCCAGGAACAAGGAAAGGAAAAAAATGATAGAAAATAAATTTGAGGTAGAACTGGTGAGATGGAATTCCAGATGAGCTGATAGATAGTCAAGTAGAAATTTGTTGAAAGGGCACCAGATTTAGAAGAGAAAATAAGACAGGAAAGAACTTGAAAGCTTTCCCTTATGGAGGTTATGTTGGCTCAACGGTTTGTAGGCATGCATTTGTTTATTCTGTAGCAGTAGGTCAAGAGCTATAGTATTCATGAAGTTTTCACAAAAGAGATTCACTGTTTCCTGCCTTGCAGGACTATTATGAGGATTAAGTAAGTTCATGCATATAAAACACTTAATGTGTACACATAGTCGGCCCTCAATAAAGGTTAAGTTATATCCTCGGGCACCACTCACAGTCAGAAGGTGGTTAGGCAAAAATGAGTCAAAGAAAAAAGAGCAGGGAAGTTGAAATAAGATGGTTTAGTGCCAGAAAAGAAAAGAAAGCACTCCAAGAAGGAAGAAATGTTTCAAAGCGCCAAACTCAGTAGTGGAAGACAAGTAGAGGAAGGAAAATGAAGTCGGTCATGGACGACCTTCCAGAGAGCAGTTTCAGGAGTAAGGATGGAAGTTACAATAGGAGAGAGCGAAAGGTGAGAATTTCAAGCACAGAACGTAGAAAATTTACTGCATAAGTTTGGCAGTGAAGGGAAGTAGGAAAACAGGAGAATACCTGTAAAGGGTCATGCGGTTAAATAAAAACTTACTTTCCCCTCTTCCCAGATAGGGGAGAATTATGCTAGTATAATCAATTGAAGAAAACTACCTCTTTAGGCCTGGAATGATTGTGCCTCTAGCTTTTCCACAGAAATTTAGGAACTTAACATCAACTTCTACTTTGTCCACATAAAAAACACCCCAGTGACTGAGCTCAAGTTCTGAAATTCAGACTGTTCAATTACTGTGTTCACCAAAGCACTAAGCAGCTGGCTGAGGTGACCATCTTCCCAAATCATGTGTACTATGTATACCATGAGCCCCTGTGACCTGAGTGTGCTGTCACGTGATGACAGCCAGCAAAGTGACCACTGCAGATTGTTAATCTACCTATAGATTTGTAATTTGACCATATCTAACTCTCCTTAATTCATTGTTACTCTTCCTTCCTCTGGTAGCTGTGCTAGCACTCCAAGTAATCCTTATAAAAATAATATGCCTGCCGTGTGCTTTTCTTACTCAACTTTCCTTTTAGGGCTTAGACATAGGATTTTAAATACTTTTTTAAAGCTTTTCATTCATATTCAAACTACTGGTGCTATTTTTCCATTCTTCTGTTACAAGCTATTATTCCCTTTTTTTTTTTTTTCAAAATATAATCTAAATCCCGAAACTAACATGAGGAAGCTAAATGTAGTACAATATTGCTCTTATTAAGAAATAGGTAGAAAAAGTGGCCATATATCTTCCTGGGAGAATTGCTTACCGTTTTTCTATTTCCTTTCGAGCCTTAGATATTTCTGCCATCATTTCACTTTGTGAGGGCAATGTCTTTAGCCCTAAAGAGAAAAATCAAAATTTTAAGTGTAAAATTACCTCAGTAGGAACAATAATCCTGTTAACAATGATTATGCTATGGAGAATTCAAAGAAATACAGGATGGTTTTTCTGTACTCAGGTGGGTTACAATTCACTTGATCACCTTATCCTACCACCATGACAACATAATAATAGTAACATCTGTGGTTTATTCTGTTCTGCTTTGTCTTTGGAAGATATTTCTCTTTCTCTTCCTTCCGACCAATACCTGCCTCCTCCTAACATAGTCTTTCAGTTGGAAAATGGAAGAGGGACATGAGAAAATGACAGCTGACCTTAAAAGTATATGGAGAATGAGGTACAAAGTGAAAGGGCTGGGGAGCGGGAAAACACACCTGCACCTTGCTCTTGATAACAAAGGGGCTTTCTCCCACAGAGAGAGAAGGAAGTAAAAATAAACTCTCAATTACATTTTATGCCTAAAGTCCTATGGAAGATAAGCCTTACCTCTAAACTTTTTTATTTGGAAAGAGTGGGGCGTAAAGCCAGGGGTAACTCATGATACCTAATCCTGACAGATAAATTTAAGCACTGATGCACAAACAGTTCCAGTAGGAGGAATTTTACACCAAGGACAGGGCTAGACAAAGGTAGTAATATTTAAGTCAATATAAACAACTCTAAGCTTAAACAGTTTTATGCCCAGACATCTAGGCACTCTGCCATGTAGAAAATTTTAACCACATCCAATCCTAAGGTGTTATTCCATGAAATTCTGGAATATGGAATTTCAGGAACGGAATATATCTCATCTAATACAAGCCTTCTCTCTACAAATATTCTAATCAAAAGGTTATCTCATCCTTCCTTAAATATCTCTGGTGTTGGAGATGCATTATCTTCTGAGGAGGTGATATAATCATTTGGCAGCTCTAGTTGCTGGAATGTTCTTCTTTTTATTGACCCCAAAATCTGCCTCTATGCAACTTGCACCATTGGACCTAGCTCTGCCTTCTGGAGCCACAGAGTTTAATCTTAACACAGCCCTTGAAACTTTTGAACACAGCTGTCAGAACTCCTTCATTCTTCTCATTATCAGGCTAAATGGCACCAATTCCCCACTGTGAACAGGTTTCACATTCTCTGCCATCTTGGTTGCCCTTCTCTGGGCCTAGCACACTCTAGTAAACATCCTGGTGTGTCCCTCTTAGAATATGGGACTCAGAAAATCCAATACTCTGAAACAGCCTTCTGTGTTTTCCCATTTGTTTTCTCATTTTAGACATGAGAATTATTGCTCATCTTCATTAATCAGTGAGGAAACACTGAAATGCTCCATTTGAGATTAATCACAGGTCTCTTGGATGCTCAAGAAACACATTTTGAGAGTTGACTTCCAAATTACTTCTCATAGCACAACCATAAGTTTTGCTTCTATTAGCTAGGAACATTATGGGGGAGGACGTCTATTTCTTGGCTGTGAGAGGCAGCCATTCATTTACAAAAAGAAAGCAACAACAAAACCCTATAGATGGGGTGGGGAGGGGAGAGGGAGAGAGAGAGAGAGAGAGAGAGAGAAATAGAGAGACATAATACCCTGTGGTACAGTTGTCTCTTAAGCCATAAATTCTGTTCTTGCAGTGTTTGCTGTTTAGACACTTTTTTTTAAACCATATTTCTCATCTCCTTCCTTTGTATCTTGCTCCCTTGCGTATATTCCCAATTTAAATTAATGTCTGGAGCACCTGAGCACATTCATTTCTCTGTCTCATCCCCAATATGCATTCTGTCACCAAATCCTTCAAATTCACCTGTAGCGTTTCATTTAGGTTTGCCTCCTCCTATTCCTTTAGATTGTTGTTACATTGCTTTAACACATTAACTGTCTTGTAAGTTGTATTTAACTCACTCTAGTTTTGAGCCCGGGCCCTCGTGGAGCAAAACCCTGCAGCTGGTTCATGAAAATCTTACTTGTTGATGTTCTTATTGTTAAAATTAATATTGGCAATTTAATTCTAAAAATGTGGATTGCATTGCATATAACTCATGCACAGAAAACAATAAAAATAACAAATTAGAAAGGATCATTTTGTTTTAACAAAACACCGTCACCCCAGGAAAAAATTTTTTTCTCCAGTGTGGCAGTCGATGTGTTAAAGCACTCTTGATATCGTACTTGGACTTTTACCACAGGCTCTTAACTGGCCGACTTCCCATTCCACTCCCTCTAATACATCTTCTAAATTGCAAATCTGATTTAACTCTTCTCCCCGTTAAAATCCTTCAGTGGTTCTCTGTTGCCTACAATAAATGCAGACTTCTTTGATGGCACCCAGGGATTTTCTTAATATCGCCTCTATGAATATCTCCAGCTTCATTTTCCTTCATTCCTATAACACTTTATTTTCAAGCATTCGGAACTACTTGCAGTTCCCAGAACTCTATTTGTTCTGTCATTTTTCTCTAACTTTGAATAAATATAATATTAGTGATTTTTCTCCCTCTATGATTGGGATTTCCTTGTCTCTTTAGTAAACTCTTATGTAGTTGTAGAGAGAAATGGGTACTTACTGCCCATTGCTCCCATGGCAGCTCCTCTGCCTTGCTATTGGAGCACCTGTTTAAGATATGACAATATCTGCTGAGTGAATGATCACATTAAATCTCTATTTACTTGTCTGTCTTCCTTGCTTGACTCTAAATTCCGTAAAGATAGGGCTTTTCTGTTTGGTCATACATGTATCTCTAGCACCTAGCAGCGGGCCTGGTCCATACTAAGAAGTCAGTAAATGTTAGCTGAACAATGTTGTGAAGACCGGTGACCTGTAATTCAGAGACTTTTCAAGGGGCCCAAGACAAGGTGGGATGGAAGAGAGCCTGAATTATAGTTCTGTGGGAATAGGGCTTTCGGTCTGCTCTCAGGCCCAAGGTAGGTTGTCTTTGTGTAATCCAGACTTGCCCCTGGCCCATCTGTAAAGATGAAAAGAGATATGGCTGCCACTCTGCTCTTCCAGTCTAGCCAGGATTTAACATGACTAGAAATAAGATAGTTCATAAGCTGAGATCCTCAGATAAGAAGTTTCTACTTCAGCAATTAGAACTTCGTTTATGTCAAGGGTAAACTGGTGTTCATTTGAACAGACATGGATTAGATACCTCCTATATGCTAGGCACTGGTCTAGGTTTGGAAGACAAAAGCAAATAAACATGATTCCTGGAACTTTCAACATATTATACCACTAGGGGAGGGAGGAAATGTGCACAGGCTTTTTCTATACAAATATAAAGTAAAGGCAGGGCATACCAAGAAGGAAGGACAACAGAAGCAAAGGCACAGGGCTCAGGGCACCTACTGTGTTTGCTGTTTACGTTTTCCAGTGCGTCTAGAAGACTGTAGGATGTATGGGAAAGATTAGTGAAAGATGGGCCTAAAATTTCAGTTTGTACCCCATTTGTGGAGTAACACCACTGTGGATGGCGTGCCATGACATAATGCCTTCCCGTATGCAGAGGATCAGCATAACTTAATATGGTTTTCAAGGAAAGAAAGTTGCTGAATGAAAGTAGAACACTTGCGAGGGCTGCAACAGAGGCACAGGAAAAAGAAGCTAGGTTGCAGTCAAGGCAAGAAGTCAGTTCAGTGTTCTACAGAAGGGTAGAATATTTTCTTGACAAGAGAACAGTGATTACATAGAACAGAGGAAGAAGGAAATGAGGCTTACTAGGGGAGGGAGAGGCTAGGGAAGGGGACAGGCTTTGTTGGACAGGCATGAAAGAATGGGAGAAACCAGCTGGTCACAAGGATCTAAAACTGTCACAGTAAAGGTAGACTGGAGGGAAGAGAAGGCAAGGATTTAGTAGGTGGACAGGTGAGCCATGGACAGAATAACCTCAGTGTTCCTGTTGGAAGTTTCGTAAGGTTATAGGGATTCTTCTGAAGATTTCTTCCTTGCAAGTGTTAGAAGAAAGCTGGAGGAATTGCTACTAGGCTTCTGCTAGCAGAGAAAACTGGGCTTTTTGCACATTTTCCCTAAAATCCCCTAATCCCATAGCCACAATGTGGCCTCTTGTAAATACTCATTTTTCCCTATTCCTCTCAACAGTTCACTTGGTCCTGGAAGAGTCTCAGTCACTTAAAGTATATTAAGATGCTGTGGCCTGTTTTAATGAACCTTTGTCCCCTTACTTAATTGACCAAATTAAAAGATCCATTTACTATGACCAGAAGTAAGCCAACCTGATGGGTTGTTTGCTTTATATTGCTTGTCTAATGCTCTCAAGTAGTACATGATCTACTGGATAGGACTGGAAGGAATTGAGAAATGACAGAAATTTGGAAAAATTTGGAAAGGTTTTTGATCTATCAACTCTAATACCATTGCTGCTTTTTTTTTCTCTGCTATTATCAAGATCTTCTCTAGAGAAGAGAAAGCTGTACTTCCAACAGTAACTCTGAATAGTTCTAATGAAATATTAGAAATGATAGAACATTTTATTGTAACAATGATAGAATCGATGAATTTCTTCTTTAGAAGGAACCTTAAAAGTTATCTGCTTTCTCCCGATTCTGAGGCTTGAATCTACTCCATACCTCCCTGGCCAAATGGCCATTCAGTCATTTGGCATCCTTTTCCTGTTCTGCTTGCATTCCTCACAATTTCAGAGGCAGCCCATTCCATCTTGAAATGGCAGTGGCTGATAAGAAAAAACTTTTTGAGTTTTATTCTTAATGTTAACCTGATACTATGCAACCCTTCAAGATTTCACTCCTCGGTTCTGGTTTGACCATTTGAAGCTATACTGAGTAAATCTAACCTTTCTTCCATGGGCCATCCCTTGAATCTTATCTTCTTCAGGCTAACCCTTTCCAGCTCCTTCAGTTGTACTCCAGATGACATGTTTTCAAATTCCTTAAACCATTATTATCTCTATCCTTATTTAATTCACTCCATACTCATTTTAAAAATATGTCTTTGAGTAGAGACTGACCAGTTTAGAGAAGAACAATTGTAATATTCTAGGATGTTATAATTTTTTAATGATGCTATATTTGATTATGCCTTTTCGAAGCCATGTCATTCTGTTGACTCATATTGAGACTACTATCCCAGACCCCCCAATGTTTTCTTCATGTACTCCTAGCCAAAACTGAAAGAGGGGAGATATGGGGAAAAAAAAGTGAGGATTTAAGAGATTGAATATTCTACATTATGAACTAGTCTCCAACCAGGTGGTCTTAATTTTTGGCTGAAATCAAGTTATACCATTTCTATATTTGACTTTATCTATAATGAAAGAAGACAAATTTGTTTTACTTCAAAATATATGCCAGTTGTCTAAAACCTAGATGACTGAATTCTAATCTGGAATGCACTTTGGAACCACTGGGGAATATTTTTCTTCATGATCTTAAGCCTGTCCCAACCCAGACTTAAAGGAATGGGGTCAAAGCATGCCTAGCTTGGAAAAATTTCCCAGGTGATTCTGGTATATGTCCATGGTTATAAATTACTACTTTTGATTTACTCAGAAGTAAATTTACCAGTACTAACTTTGTGTTAAACACTGTTATAATCATACAAACAGTCTCCAGCCATATATGTAAAAGCAAATACGCAAACAGAATTGAACTTACCATCAAGTAATGAAGTACTCAATTTGCATGGTCACTTACCTTTAAATACTTGAGTGGCCCAGCGTCCTTGGAGCTCTGAAATGGGCATAATGGCTCCCACGGGCTGAATCAAGCCTATGATTGCAAGAGTTGGCCTTTCCAGGTTAGGAGGGAAGACCTTTTTATACAGTGATATCTTGTTTTTGACCACGTTGACAGAATCTTCAAGAAAAGGAAAGGCAAAGCTGTAGCCTGTGGCAAAGATAACAGCATCAATGTCATCCTCCCGGGAGCCATCCTCAAATATGGCAGCTGTCTCCGTGAATTCCTTCACATTTCCTTTCACTTTCACCAAGCCAGAAATTATACGATTTGGCAGGTCATCATTTACTGTTGGATGCTGACTCAGAGCTCTGTGAGTGGTGATAAAGACCAAGAGAAAGAGAAATGAGAGAGAGAGAAAGAGAGAGAAATCAATATCAGGTAAATAAAATTCTGCTTTGGTGGAGGTAAACAACATGCCGTGGTCTCCCCCTCAGTCTATCCATGAAATTTGGGAAAGGTCTAATTTACTCCAGCTTGGCACAGATCAAGATCTCAGAGCTGAAGTTGAACCCCAGGTGGCATTGAAAGGGAGGATGTTGGACAAGTGATGAAAGAAGAGTCTTATTTGAGGAGTGAATGTATGGTTTCTCAAGTAACAGTAATGTCTTGGGATATGATAAGGCCACAGGCCAATAGTTTCTATCCACATATCAAGAAGACTGGCAGAACTAAACTATAGACATTCTGTTCAGTTTCATTTCCAGTTTCAAAGGCCCAAGAGCTAGACTTAGATCATCATTTTCCAAACTGGGTAATAAATTACATGTATATGGCAATTTATAGTTTGTAAGTTGTTTTTATATGCATTAACTTATTTGACTCCCACAAAACTCTATGAAGGGGGCAGGACAGGTATCGTTATCCAGGTTTTATAGATGAGGAAACTGAGGCCTAGAAAAGGTAAGTGACTTGCCCAGTGTTACACAGACTAGGATTTTAGAATTTATATTAAAGTTGTTTTCAATGAGCCCCCTTGGGATACTTTGGGCCTGTTAAATAGTGTTTTCTAGAGACAGCATAGGATCAGGGTACAAATAAATAAATAAAACTGGTTTCCAGTATCTTGGATCTTTCTAAAAATAGGTCTTAATTCCTGAATCCTAAATTAACTCAGATTCCTCAGCCCATCATCTTCAGATAGAGTTGGCCTAGCCTCAGGAGTATTATATATTTAAAAAACTTTTACTGGTTTGTTGCATTAGTTATGCTTTGACTTTAATCTCTGGGTAGATTTTGTTCTGCATTCTAACCTCATGATTTCATCTTTCTCTCCAAACTTACTATTTTTCACTAACAGTACCACCATCCACACAGTTGCCCATGCCACAAAACTGAGTCAAAGCTTCTGGTCACCAAGCCTTTTCTTTTTCCCCTAACATCCCCAGAATAGTTTATCTCCTCCTTATCTCACCTGGACAATTACAGTTCTCTTTAGGGCCCCCTGTCCCGTCCCTATTCACCGTTTTCAAAATGGTCATTCTAAAATATACTTATTATTATGTCACTCACTTTGAATGGCTTTGAGACTGTCTTCATTCCAGATTCTTTGTTTAGCAGAGTATACAAAGGTTTTCACGTCTGATGAACCTGGAGATGTATTCAATCCCTCGTCCAACCTTGCCATATAGTCCAGCCATACCAGACTACGTGCAGGTCCCAGAGCATAGTATATTTCTTACTACTCCAAAATTTTGTACTTATAATTGCTACCCCCTACCCTATTTATTTGGCTATCTTTTATTATTCCATAAAGCCTCAATTTATTTATTTTGTAGCCATCAAAGATATACATGCTAAGATAATTAGGTGAGAGTCTTTTGGTAAACACAGTCTCCAAATATGAATCCACTGATTAACTTCAAAAGGAAAAAAAATCTTTATACTAGAGAGACTCAGTAGATACCACCTTCTCCAAGTGGTCAAATTTAGCATCATTACTATGGGATAAACTGATATCATGTGGCTCCTGATATGATCCATCCAAGAAGATCAACATCACCCATGTAGTATATGTGCCAAAAATATTTAACCCGAATATAATAAAGAAAAAACAACTACGCAAGTCCAAATTTAGAGACTCTATAAAATCATGCCTTGGATTCTTAAACAAAAAAAAAAAGTTATGTCAATAAAAAAAAGAGTGGAGAATTATTTCAGACGAGGAAGAGATTAAAGAGACATAACAACTAAATGCAATGATATAACTGATACCTGACAGGACCCCGGATTTAAAAAAAAGAAGAAAAAGGCTATAAAAAATATTGGGATAACTAGTGAAAGTTGAATATGCCAATATACTAGCTAATATATTTTATCAACATTAAATTTCCCAAGTATGTTAATTATATTATGGTTATGTATGAGAATTCCCTTTTCCTTAGACAATATATGCTGAAGTATTTAGGGTAAAGTATCTTAATGACTACAATGTACTCTCAAATGGTTCAGAAAAAAATATGCACTCATGTCTGTAGTATTCTATACCTATGTGGATCTATCTATCTTCAGGAGGGAGCGAGAGAAAGCAAATATAGCAACTGTTAATAATAGGTGAGTCCAGGTGAAGGGTATGTGATTCATTGCACTTACTATTTTATAACTTTTCTGTATCTGAACATTTTCAAAATTAAAAAGTTGGAGGGAAAAGAATGTTAAGTCAGCCTTTAGAAATGCTTTCCCTCGGACCCCATCCTTTATACCCTCATAGCACTCTATGCATTTCTTTATTACACACTGTTGTCTTCCTTCTCATTAGAGTATTTAAGGTATGAGCCATTTCTTGAGTCTGCCATTTATTACTGTGTTAAACTTGGGCACATTACTTTGTTTCTCTAAGTCTCAATTTTTATATCTGTTAAATGGAGATAAAAATAGTACCAGGGCTGTTGGTACTAGGGCTGTTGTGAGGATTGAGATGACGGATAAAACTCATTTATGTCTTATAGAAAGTCTTCAGAAAGGTAAGGTCTTATTATTTGTATCAGTATTACTCTTATGTCTCTTCTCTCTGTATTTCATGCCCAGTATGATGCCTGGCTCATAACAGGTGCTCAATGTTTGCTGGATGAATGAACGAATGATGAGCTGCCCTCACTACCATTCTGCTCTTGTTGTTGTTGGGCGTCATGTAAAAAGGACCAATACCTGAGGAAATGAGAAAATGGTAATGCCAATGAGAATTAAACACTGACAACCTATAGACCAGTGAGTCTTGGACTTCTGTGGGGAACAAGGCAAAAATCTGATTGCAGATTCTGTGGGTTTTCTTAATGTCTCAGTAGAGGTCGCTCTATTATTAGCCTGTGTGAACAGTCCTTTTTCTTATGCCTGGGCCATTACCACCCCACTCCCATTTGGGAACATACCTGTGTTTAGGCTTCAGGCCGAACATTTCATGGTCAAATCTTTCGTTCATCTTTTTTTCCAAATATGCGTTTAATAATGATTGACCACATATCTTTGTCAGAAAATGTTTAAGTCGACTAAAGAACACCACATCAAAAGGATATCCATGCTCCCCTACACGATTCAGGATCCAGGCCCCTCTCCTGGTGCTGAGAAAAACCTGGGGCATGGGAGAAATGGTTTGCTTTTGTCACTCTGGCTCATAAACGTTCAAAAGCATCCCCATTTTCTTCAAGATTAAATTCAAACTCATTAGTCTGGCTTTTTAATCCCTGCACAATGTTTTGTTTGTTTGTTTGTTTGTTTCCTGCCATCTTCCTTCCCAAACACAAAACTTAAAATTAAATTGGTATATTTACTGTCCAAGAGTATGTCTTACTCTGATCTACCACTATATTTCTGTTTAATGCCATTATGCCTGCCTGAAAAGCTCTCTCTCCTCTTAATTCTCAAAAGCTTATATTCATTTTTAAAATCTATATGAAGTCTGCCTCCTCCTTGTAGACACCACTGACCATTCAGGCTGACAATTTTTTCTCCATTTTCTGAACTTCTCTAGTGCTTACCACCTATAGAACTCATTAAAAATCATGGAATGGTAAAGCTGAAAGCAACTGGGGATTATTTAATCCAAAGCCCTCAGTCTTTTTGCCATTGGCTTTGTTTGTATTGTTACAAAAAACACTTTGATATTTATCATTTACATTGATACTAAACTTCATACACTCTTAATTTCTGTCTCTTCAAACGTGTTTTCTTAAGGGTGGGAGGCATAGCCTACACATCTTATAGTCTCCCCAACACATTATCATCACTTCCATTTATTGAGATTTGTGAACTGTAAGTCACGGTGCTAGGTCCTTTATCTATATTTTCATCTAATCCACACATCTTAAGGAAGGGATCATTATCCCCATTCTATGGGCAAGGGGCATGGAGAAGATGAATAACTTGCCTGAGATCATACAACTAGTAGGTGGCAGAGCTGCATTTCCCAACCCAGGTCTGACTGACTCCAAAGCCTGTGCCTAAGAAATATTTTATTGATTATTTAATTTAATAGAAAAAAATTAGGATTGCTAGTAGAACAACGAGAAGCTGGTCAGAGTTTCTGTGTCCTCTCTGGTTAAAGTCCATGTTCAGAGTTGATAAATGTTTAATATTCAATTATTTGGCAAAAGTATCACTTTTTCTACATTATAAAACTCTATGGAGATGGTTTCCAGACTTGTAAGATGCATAAGTACATTGCTTCATGGTCTTTTGTCTACAGTCTCATGTGAAAAGACGACCTGTCTACATAGGGATAATCCTTTGGTTCACAAATATATTCTTACCTATGGTGACTTTGAATGCTATGACAATTATGCACTTTTACTTGTCATAGTTGAAAGAGCATGCAAGGTCATAGGAATTGAATGGTTTTGTATGCAGGCTATATAACTTTTCATGAGCAAGGAAAATGCTCAGAGCCTTAATTAAAAGATTTCCTATTTATAAAATAGTTGCAATAATACATACATCACAAGGCTGTTGTGAGAATTTAAGTGTTTTTGTAAAAGGTATGGTATATAGTGAACATTTGATAAATACTTGATGGCTGTCATAATTTTTATTTCAGTTTTCCACATATACCTAGTTTTAAGCAAACAACATATTTATAAGGAAAAAAGGGATTTATAAGAAAAAAGTAAGGAAAATTGTTTAATCAGTGTAATCTTGTATGAAATTAATCTTGTAAGAAAGGGATGTTTTCTCTTTACAAAAGCATTATACCACAAGAATTATACCAAAACTTCCTTGATACACTGAAATTTATAGGGCCATCTAAAAATTTTGATTTATAAACAGATTCTCATTAATGCAATTTAATATGTAAAGCAAAAAGTTAGAACCCAGGAACTGAGTTTCTTCAGGTTGCATTTGTGGTGTGATGGTATTGCCTCTGTTATGCACATATAATTTTGCGAAGCATTTTCTCAGGCTTTCCTCCATACGCAGCTACCTTGTCTCCACCCACTCAGAATGCTTTGTGTTTCTTGGCAATCTACAATTCCCCAAGGCAAGCGAGGCCCAGCTCCCTTAGAACTGACCATGTAAAGGCAATGATGTTAAAGAAGGCTCTTGCCATGGTCCCTACTGCATACCTTGCACAGTCTTCTACCATAAGACAAATACACATTTTTACCCTTTCTTATTTACATAATTATTTCCTGATAAATGCTTGTTGAATTAATTCCTAGAGTAACATGAAATCGCTTTTGTGGTTATAGACGAGGCTAGTACTGCGAAGTGTTATTGGAAAAAAGTAGCTGAAGGAGGGTCATTTAACAAAGTTGTAGCATTAAGCTTCTATTTAAAAAAATAATAATTTAAGGCATATTTGTGGAGAAGCAAAGCTTAATTAAAGCTACTGAATAACAACCAGACATTTATCTATTGCTAATAGAGTTATGATTCAATAAAGACATAAATAACAAAATATAATAATGACATCTTTTTCCAGGAATTCAAAGTGAAGACACTTTCTTCCCAGTTCAAAAATCTATGATACGAAAACCAAAACACACAAAATAGAAAACCAAAGAGATAGAAATTGCTTTTCTTTTCTTTAGAAAGTTGCTTTCTATTATTACATCGTATAGAAATTGCTTTAGAATGAATGTCACTCTGGGTTACATAACTATGCAAAGGCTAGAGTGAGCTGCTCGCACGTGCTGAAGTGTGGGCACTCTTTATACTAATATCCACATTGTCTCTAGAAAGATTAGATTGCTTTTTCTTTCCATTTGAGGAATGAAAAGGAAAATCCACCCACCGTCCTATGAGTGAGAAGTTTTTAATGATCACAGCGAGCTTTCCTTCACAGAAGAACATGGGACTTCTGTTGGCCAACAGAAGATCCACACTCTGAGTGCTGCATTCTAACAAGCTCTCCCAACAATTACTTGGTATTTATCAAAGCCAGAGGCACACTCTGAGATGGTGGCTGGCTGGAAATATGAGCACAGTCTGTGGCCATGAACTAATTCCCTAGTGTGAGGCCAACTGGTAACCTCCACTCCTCCATTTGCATCAATCATGTTGCCACCTGAGGCAATGAAACCAAGCCCTGCACCTGCCGCTGGTACTGATGGCCTACGTGCAGGTGTCCATGCTCTCTCTCAGGTCCACCCACAGCTTCCTTGCCAAGAGTGAAGCTAGAGTGAAGCAAAAGGCTATACTGATTCCAACCTGCTTCGCCGTGTGGCTAATCTCCACAGCCAGATCCCCTCCAGAATTCCCAATGCCAATGACGATGACTCTCTTTCCAGTGAATCCCTCTGGGTTCTTATAGTCTCGACTGTGCAAGTACTGTCCTTTGAACTTCTTAATTCCTGCAAGAGAAGGGAAAATAATTATTGGATGATGGTTGACATGATGAATATCATTTGTCAGATCACTCGGCCTGTTTGCAGATTTAAAGGTCAAGGATATAATCTCCAGATATTCTCGCTTTACTCGGCTACTTTCTTGCCTTTCTGAATATTTTGGCCTATTTTCTTTTCCCGTAGCCTCAGAGTAAGACCTTGTGATTTTGTAGTTTGTAGTGTGTAGTTTGCTTAACTCAGGATCCATTTGTATTTTGGATTTGCAGAGACTCACAAATCAAAACTTCCTCAGAAAACCTCCATTCTCATTTGTCTTTTCTTCCCTTTAAATACCTACTCCCATTTCAATTAGAGTATATATGTTTTTTATACTCTAGAGTATACATAGGGTGCACTTTTTTTCAAACTGAAAATCTAGGCCAAAGGCTGAAATTAAATTCTTGAAGCTTTCATTTCTTCCTTGGAAACTTAATATTTGTTTGTTTCCTCGATTGCTGAAAAATTCCTCTTTCAACCTAATGCTCATCAAGAATTCCACATTCCTTATTTTGATCCTTGAAAAAACTAAAGTTATTGTGTAATTTAATAGACCTCTAATTTTCCTCTAATCTCCAAAATTGCCATTATCTCTGCCTCCCCAAATGGCAATAATATAAGTTACCTTAACATTTTTCAGGGGAACATACAGATTAGGATAAGCCTTATTTCATCCCAAAGGAGGAATCACTCAGACCACAGTCCTCTCATTCTTCAGGGGTCAGGTCACAGGCATGGGTCAAGGGTCTTCCATCCTTATAGGTTACTTACCAGGGAAGCTTTCTAAGGGTAGGTGAGCATTGGTGTGATGGCCAGTGCAAACCATGACTCCATCGAAGACATCCATCTCCTTTTTCCCTGCAGACTCAGTGACCACCTCCCATTGGCCTGAAGTAGAGAAATCAGGCCGCTTCTTCACACTGCACACAGTGGTCTGAAAAAAACAGTGATAACCACAGGGGGCTGTAACCACAGCCTATATGTGGACATCTTCCCTGACATGACTTTGCTTGCAGAATGTTACAAAGGGCTGATATCACAAGCACCGTCACCTACTAGGGCCCATGCAGGGATATTTGATGTTCATACTCCACAAATAAGAACTGTCTTGTTTTGAGCTGTCGTCAGAGTGAGAAAACTTCCACGCAGAAGAATGAATAAAATAGAGTTGGCAGGCTAATGTTGTACTCTCCTCTGCTTCTAGAAAAGTGCAAGTCACTAGGTCTCTTGACCAAAAGCCTGGGCTTCTCCTGTGCTTCTGTGGCACTCCATGAATGAAATGCCTATTCCTCTCCTGACCCTCAGACATCTCAAGACCCTCTGATGGCTTCTTACCCCAAGTCCCGTTCACACTGGCTAGCCTGAAACTTGTGACTGAGCTACAGGGCTTCTTTTCCTGGTAGAGTAGAAAAACATCTCAGTGGGGCTCATTTTACATAAACGAATCTCTCTTTGGCTCCCATAAATGCCCATTTTACAAGTAACTATAAAGAAAGAGGCCATGAGATGGAATAGTCAGTAGTATAATTTTTAGCTTTTTTTTAAAAAATAAAAAATATGAGTTACTCTACTCAGCCTAAGCAAACACTGTGTGCTTCTAGGGTGTGTGGCCGTGATGTCTTGGTGGACTAATAGAGATACCATCCCATATGCCCTCGTCAGCCAGTGCTATTTCTAGTTCCTCTCTTTTGTGTTCTTTCACGCAGGCTGGTACCTCTGCCTGGATCACCCTTGTATTCCCTTCTTTGTTTGGCAGAATCCTACTCACCCTTTAAGAGCCAGCTTGGACACGATCTCCCCTAAGAAAACTTCCCTGGAACCTAATGCTTCATGCCCTGATGGATTCAATATCTCTCCTCTGAGCTGCAGTGTATAGATCTCTGTAGCATTTACCACCCAGTAATTCTCTATTTTTATTATCTTTATAATAAAAAATTTTCTTCATTTTTCTGTCTCTTTAAATAGACTTTTAAGTTACTGGGGTTTTTTTTATTTGTGTTTTAGTTTTTGTCTTTGCATCTTCACTGTTTAGCATGGTAACAAACTTGTTCAATCGGTGTTGTTTAAACAAGTGAAGAGAAGCTCCGCTGGGCTGTAAATGTCTTACTTTGGAAGTTGTCACTGGATGTTACAATTTTATGATTGTTAAACAGAAAAACGCATGACTTAGCAGAATGATCAGAAGGCAGATGATTGGGGCTTTTGCCAGCTGTCAGAAACATCTGTTCTTTCATGGTCATGGCTAGATATTATAGAAAAATCATGAAGACTTTACAGGAGGAAGGAACCACTGAAGTGACCTGTACAATCATCTCGTTTTACAAACAAGGAAGTTAAGACAAATAGGAGTTCAGGAACTTACTTGTCTAATATCACAAGTTAATCAGTGGTAGAGCAAAGATCAGAATTCAGGTTTTTGTTCCCCAATTCAGTGTTCTTCCCTCTGCATCAGAGTTAACTTCTTTGCTTCCTCAACAATTTTCCAATAACTACTTCACTGGATTGTTGTGGTGATTACAAAAAATAATGAACTGGAAAGTGTTGCAGGAAATATAAAGGGGCAGTAGTGGAAAAATTATGAAACCAGGTTTTTTTAGTGCCCATGGCATCACCCTGGCTCACAGCAACCTCAAACTCCTGGGCTCAAGCGATCCTCCTGCCTCAGCCTCCCGAGTAGCTGGAACTACAGTCACATGCCACCATGCCTGGCTATTTTTTTCTATTTTTGATAGAGACATGGTCTTGCTCTTGCTCAGGCTGGTCTCAAACTCCTGACCTCAAGTGAGCCTCCGTCTTGGCCACCCACAGTGCTAGGATTACAGCTGTGAGCCACCATGCCCAGGGGCCGGAGCCAGGTTTTAAAGTTCTCATACCTATCAGGTCCCTTCTGTAACTCGGAAAGCATTTCCCCTCATCTGTTTCATTGTAATCAAATAGTGTAAAATGGAGGTAATGAAAACACTCTGGCAGGTGGCCTCCTGTATCTGCAGCCAAATAATATAAAAGAGAGACCTTCTCATTAATCTTTTTCAGGTACAGAGAAGAAAAAGAGTGGAGTCTTTGCCTAGGTAAAATAAACACATGTGCATATCAAGCCAATCTTTAGAAGTAAATATTGGTAAATGAAATGACATTGTTCATTTACTTGACAAACAGCTTCGAACACAAAGATACACTTAAAGTTCTCTACCTTAAATCGAATGTACTTTAGAAGGTCAAATTCTTTAGCATACAGCCTGAAATACTCCAGGACATGGGAGTTATGCATGAAGTTAGGGTAATGATCTGGGATGGGATAGTCGCTGAAACACATTATCTCCTTAGAAGTATTGATGACCACTGATTTGTAAATACTGGCCCTTCCTTCTTCGGGATTTTCCTGCAATAAATAAAAAGCATTCATAGCAACTTGAGAATTCTCTTCATGATTTAATAAGATCCAGTATACATTTGAAAAAGTTTTCAGAAAGAAATGCCAACGAACACAAATCTCACACACCCCCCCCTCCACATCTTCTAGTATAGTCCTTGTGTAGTCCCTTCCCCTTGAATCTGAGGTATCTTTATGACTTGCTTTTAACCCACAACATACAGCTGAAATGGCACTGAATGACTTCTAAGACTAAGTCACACGTAGCCTTCTATCTTCTGCCTGGGTATCTTAGAAAGCTCGCTTTGGTAGAAGCCAGCAGTCACGTAAGAATTCCGACTACTGTGAGACCACCAGAGTGTAAAGAAGCCCAACCTAGCCACACGAAGAGACTGTCTGGGATAGAAAAACGTGCAGCCAGTCTCCATAAGTTCTAGCTATCCAAACTGAAGTTCTAAATATGTGAACAAAGAGTTACTAACATTAAGTGATAGTCTTTTAAAAGAGTAAAAATGAGGTAAGATGGGAACATATACTGGAGAGAGTATAAGTTAGTACAATGTTTTCTGGAGAGCAATGTCATGAAAACCCTTGAAACTTACCTGGTCTTTTAAAGAAATACTCAGCATTGTTGACAAAGATTTATGTTAAATGATGTTAATGCCAGCATTATTCATAATATAAAAAGGAAATGAGCTAAATGCCCAACAAAATACACTAAAATTGGAGAACCACTGCTCTAGATCCTTGTTACCAAAATGTGGTCTGCGGACCAGCATCAGGGGCATCACTCAGGAGACTGTTAGTAATGCAGAATCCCAGGCACTAGACCTACCGAATCAGAACCTGCATTTTAGCAAAATCCTCAAGTGATTCAGATGCACATTAAATCTGAGAGGCATTGCTTTAGATGACATTAATCCCCGACTCAGTGTTCGTCCCCATACAACAAACTGCTTTGCTTCCTCAAAAACTTCCTAGTAACTACCTCGTGGGGTTGTTACTGTGGTAATCACACAAAATAATACAATCTCTATCCAGCCTATTATTCTGTCACAAATGACAAGTTTTCAAGTTATTAGATTTTCAAAAATAGTTTTGATTTTCCCCCAATAAAAAAAAAATAGTTTTGATTGTGGAAAGTTGCTTTAATCAATTTGGATATCCTCCTCCCTTTTTATTCTAGAACTGAACAGATGTTGGAATACTGGATATTACAAAATATTAAGTGTCCACAAAAGAGAGTATTTTTTGGCTTTGTCCACATTTAAGACTGTTATCTTCCCATTTTTATTGAAGAATTATTCACTCAAAGAATCCTGAATTGATCATTTCCATTTCTCTGCCCCATAATCCAGTATCTCATTTCTTTTGACTGCTAATAACATTTTCATGAGTATCCTTTCAACTCTTTTCTTATAATCTATCCTACCTACTTCAACCAAAGTGTTCTTTCTGAAGTGAGACTGGGACTGTATCTCTGCCCCAATTAAAATTTTAGTTGTTGCCTTGCTTTCTATAGAACATACTTCCTATTTCTCAGCTTAGGATTCAAAGAACTCCATAATGTCTCGTAACACTGTGGTCCCCAACCCCCACTACCAGTCTGGCCTGTTAGGGAGTGGAACTCAGAGCTCTGCTACCCACCCCAGTCTGTGGAAAAATTGCTTCCATGAAATTTTTTTCGTGGGGTAGTGAGCCAAGCTTCATCTGTATTTATAGCTGCTCCCCATC
>CAUYRT010076891.1:0-28993 GCA_963574885.1 Lepilemur ruficaudatus
TGCCTAATAATGCTATTGCTGGATCAAATGGTAATTCTATTTTTAGCTCTTTGAGGAATCTCCAAATCCTTTTCCACAAAGGTTGCACCAATTTCCAGTCCCACCAGCAGTGTAAGAGTGTTCCTGTCTCTCCACATACTTGCCAGCATTTGTTGTTTTGGGATTTTTTGATAGAGGCCAATCTCACTGGGATTAGGTGGTATCTCATTGCGGTTTTGATTTGCATTTCCCTAATGATTAGAGATCATGAACATTTTTTATGTGTTTTCTGGCCATTATTCTGTTTTTTTAGGAAAAGTCAAACTTAATTTTTATGTCAAAGAGGTTTATTTTGGGGTGACATATTTTGGTCCCTTTCTCTATCAAATATATATATATAATATATACACTATAATAAATATTAGATAACCTTATGTCAATAAATTATAAAAAGTAAACTATTTGCTAAAAACACATGACTTTCCATAACCAGCAATATAAAATGGAAAAGTGAATAGTTTTATAATCAATAAAGAACCTGAATCAGTACTTTACAATCTGACACTTATGCATATGCATATGTACACATGCACACATCAGGCCCAGATAATTTTATAGGAAAGATCTGTGAAATATATACCTTACACATTTTTCCTTTTTTACTGTGATACAGTCTACATATTATAAAATTCACCTTTTAAAGTAGGAAAGTCAGTGTTTATTACTATACTCACATAGTTTTGCAAACAAAACCTCTATTTAATTCCAGAATATTTTCATCATTCTAAAAGAAACTCGATATTTATTAACATTCACTTTCCATTTCCCCTATCCTAAGTACCTACCAACCACTAATCTGTTTTCTGTCTCTGTGTATTTTCCTATTCTGGACATTTCATATGAATGGAACCATACAATATGTGGCTTTTTGTAATTGGCTTCTTTCTTTTAATGTTTTCAAGCTTTATTCATTTGGTAGCATTCATCAGTACTTCATTCCTGTTAATAGCTGAATAACATCCCTTTGTATGGATATACCACATTATGTTTAGCCTTTCTTCAGCTGATGAGTGTTTGCATTGTTTCCATTTAATGGCTGTTGTGAATAACATTGTCATGAAGTGTAAACTTTCATGTAGACGTATATTTTTTTATTCTCTTGGACATCTACCTAGGATTGGCATTGATGGTGCATATGAATAGCTGCCAGTCTGCTTACAAAAATGGTTATACCATTTTACCTGCCTGCCAGCAGTGTATGAGGGTTCTGATTTCTCCAAATCCTCCCCAAGGCTTGTTTTTGTCTTTTTGTTTGATTATAGCTATCCTAGTAAGTGTAAAGTGGATGTGAAGTGGTATCACATTGTAGTTTTGATTTGCATTTTCCTGGGGCCTAATGATGAACCTATTTTCATGTGCTTGCTGGCCATTTGTGTGTATTCTTTGGAGAAATGTCTTTTTAAATGTTTCGTCCATTTTTAAATTGGACTCTTTGTCTTTTTATTGTTGAGCTGTAAACGATATTTTTATATTCTGGATATTATGTCCTTATCAGATATATGTTTTGCAAATATCTCTCTCATTTTGTGAGTTTTTTTCACGTACTAGATAGTGTCCTTTGGAGCACAAGAATTATTTTGATAAACTCCTATATTTCTCTTTTTTCCTTTTTTGCCTGCCCTTTTGCTGTCCTATCTAAGAAACCATTACCTAATCTAAGGCCATAAAGATTTACCCATTTCCTTCTATAAGTTATATAGTCTTAGTTCTTAATCTTATGTCTTGATCCATTTTGAGATAATGCTTACATGTGGTATTAGAAAGAACAACAGTTAATTTTTTGCACATGAATGTTCAGTTGCTCCATTACCATTTCTTCAGTACCCTATTCTTTCCCTATTGAATGGTCTTGGCAACCTTGTTGAAAATCAATTGGCCATAGATATATGGGTTTATTTCTGGATTCTCATTTCTATTCTATTGACCTTTTGTCTGTACTAATGGCAGGACCATACTGTTTTGCTTATGATAATTTTATAGTAAGTTTTGTAATCAGGAAGTGTGAATCCTCCAATTTAGTTCTTCTTTTTCAAAATTGATTTGGCTATTTTGGGTCCTTTGAATTCCCATGCAGAGTTAGAATCAGCTTTTCTATTTTTTAGAAAAAGATAGCTGTGATTTGGTAGACATTGTGTTGAACTTTTAAATCAATTTGGTGAATATAGTCATCTTAATAATGGTCAATGTTCTAATGCCATAACACGAATGTCTTTATATTTATTTAGGTCTTCTTCAATTTCTTTCAGTGATGCTTTGTAGTTTTCAGCATACAAGACTTGCACTTCTTTATTAAATCTTATCTTACTTTATTATTTTGATATTATTATAAAAGGTATATTCTTAATTTTATTTTCATGTTGTTCATTAGTCATGTATAACACTTGATTTTTGTACATTGATCCTGTATCTTAGAACACTGGTACACTCATTTGCTAGCTCTAAGAGTTTTTTTGTTGCTATTGTTGACTCCTTAGGAATTTCTAAATACAATACCATGTCATAGAGATAATTTTACTTCTTTTGAGATGTGAATGGCTTTTATTTCTTTTTCTTGCCTAACTGCCCTAGATAAAATCTGCAGTACAATGTTGGATACATATAGTAAGAATGGGTATGTTGCTTTATTCATTGCTTGGGAAAGAAAGCTTTCTGTTCTTAACCATTAAGTATTGTGTTTGCTGTGGTTTTTATTTTTAATAGATGCCTTTTATTAGGTTGATAAAGTTCTTTTCTACTACTCCTAGTCCATTGAATTTCTTTTTCTCATGAATGAGTGTTTATTTTTGTCAAACACTTTTTCTCCATATATTGAGATAATAATGTGGATTTTTTTCTTTATTCTGTTAATATGGTATATTGCATTAATCGATTTTTGGTTGTTGAACCAACCTTATATCCCGTGTGTGTGTGTGTGTGTGTGTGTGTGTGTGTGTGTGTGTGTATACATACTTTGGTCATAGTGTATAATCTTTTTTTTTTCAATGTTGTTGGATTTGAGCTGTTAGTGAAGAGGTTCAGAACCTGTCACCTTAAAATATACCATGCTGACATATTGATTATATTGAGGCAAATGTACTTGGGAAATAGCAGAAAAATTTCTCCTGAGAAAGGTGCTCTCCTTGTAATATAAAGAGAACATTGTCATAACTGGAAACTGGGAATCAACACCAGAATGGACCTGTACAAAAAACTGTGTAAAATCAGCATTATCTTTTATTAATGTCACTCATATATTGCATAGTCATTGTCCCACAATTTATTGCCCCTACCCCAAGACCTTTGTCTTATCACATCCCCCAAATTTATAGTTCTTTGTGTAAAAACATATAAGCTTTTGGGCCTAATGGCTTCTTCTCTGCCTTCATTTTCTTTCTGAAGACTCCCATGTGCATGTCAAAATGGTAAATAAATTTGTATGCTTTTTTCCTGTTAATGTCTTATGGCCACTTAATTCTTAGGCCACCCATAGAACCTAAGAGGGTAGAAGGAAGTTTTTTGCCCCATACTAATATTATGTTAACAATTTTTGTGTCTATATTGATGAGAGATATCGGTCTGTAGTTTTCTGTTTTATGATGTCTTTATCTGGTTTTGCCATCAGATAATCATGGTCTCATAGAAAAATTTTGAAAGAGTTCCCTTAACTCCTAATTTTTGGGGGAAGAGTCATAGTTATTTTTACAGATTTATAAAGAGGTAAATCTTTACCTTCAACATCAAGCACAGTGCCCAGCACATAATTGGCACTCAGTAAATATTTTTTTTAATGAACAGCCCTGCTCCAAACACCATAATTATCCCAATACAGTTTATGAAGTCAATGCAATGATGTTTATGGTTTCATTATAACATAAACATGTGATGATAACATGGCTGTTTCTTGCATTGTATGTTAAAGTTTTCAATTTGCAATTTTATCTGCTACCTTATTTTTATTTTCACAAATCTCTTTTAAGAAAAATCAAGTTTTCCTCCATTATATTGTAATCCTGTGGACTATGATCTTTCTAGTGGTCACTTACCCTAAATTCCAGACTGACTCCTCAGTATTACCTTACCCTCTATCTTTTCTCTGGGCCCATGTGGTACTGAAAAATGAAAGGATATATGCAAGTCAGATTATTGGAGAATCAGGAAGCAAGTTTTCCGCCAATAAAGTGGGACATAGTGATATAAGTGTTAGTGTCTAAAAAGAAGGGGGGGGGGGAGGCAAACCAGAAGAAAGGACAGAAAAAAAGAAGCAAAGCTTTATAAATTATTTTATTAGATTAGCATTCTCTCAATATCCAACCAAACAAGTATAACATATGAATAAAGAATTACAGGCCAATTCATTTTTGAATAT
The DNA here is from genome assembly GCA_963574885.1 of Lepilemur ruficaudatus. Lineage (NCBI taxonomy): Eukaryota > Metazoa > Chordata > Mammalia > Primates > Lepilemuridae > Lepilemur > Lepilemur ruficaudatus. The sequence goes on from CAUYRT010076891.1 coordinate 4,385, forward strand.
AAATATTTAAAAAATCCTTATTAAACTAATAGCAAAATGAATCAACCAAATATATGAATAATTTGGATTCATCTGAAACTCCAAAGATGTTTTCACATTAATGACCTGCTTTCATAATTTACCACATTTCCAGATCAAAGATGTGAAAGAAATTGACAAAAAGTTCAATGAACATTTATTATTTTAAAACACAAGCATAGCACATTATCAAAAAAGGAAACATCATTAAACTGATGGAGTGTATTTTCTAGGAAATAATGGATGAATTTCCCTTTAAATCTCAGAACAAGAAAATCATATTATCTACCATTTTTGATTCAACATGGAACTGGAGATCCTAGTTGGTGTGGCAAGATAATTATTTAAAGAGGAGAAAGCACAAATTTAAGGATTGGAGAAAGAACTGCCATTATTTGCAGATGAAATAATTGTCTACATAAAAAAGTCTAAGAGACTTAATGAGAAGGTATTTGAAATTTTTAGAGAACATAACAAATTGAAGAATACCACAATTTTTATACAAAACTAATCTGAGTTTTTATTAATTTTTAAGTTTCCATTTATAATAGCAGCCAAAATACATGGTACAAGGAAGTAAAGCTAACAAAATTGGGTAAAATATTTTGGTATAAATTATAAACATGTAACAGATGATATAAACAACTAAATGGAGTGATGTATTATGGTCATTGAAGGGAAGGCAACATGGCATATATGACAATAATTCCTTAATTCATCTATAAATTCAATCAATGCAGTTGCCTTCAAAATCCTAAAAACATTTTGAAAATTGACACAAATGAAAATTGTCTTATAGACCCAAAAATTTACATGGATATACAAGAGATTAAGAATAGAAAATATAATTTCAAAAAAGAAGAGGCATATCCTAAAAAATATCAAAATATTATATTTATTGTGTAAAGAATATTTTATTACCACTAGGATAGACATTCTCCAGTGCACAAAATACAAGCCTGTCTATATATAGGATTTATATTCTTTAATATATAAAAGAAAAGGGCATTGTAATTAAATACAGAAAAATATAGACTTTTCAATATATGATATGGGGACAATTGGATATAATTATAAAAATATTTTTATTCATGTTATGTTTTATACTATAAACAAACATAAAACTCAGATCTAGTAAAAATTTAAACATGAAAAACAAAACTGGAAAAATTTTAAAAAGAAAAATGAGATAATTTTTTTGACCTCAGGATAAGAATAGTTTTTGTATATATAACACACAAAAAGACTTAAATCTTAAAAGAAGAGTAATACATTTAGTCATATTAAAATGAAGCCTCCTGTACAACAAAGGAAGTATAAAAAATGTAAAAAAACACTTTTTGTACTGGTAGAATTACTTGCAATGAATCTATCTGACAAAGGAGTAGTATCTAGAATTTTTAAAATCACAAATGAATAAGAAAAACCCAAAATGAAAGAGGAAAAGGTATGTAAAGATAATTTACTAAGAAAGGAATCTGAATGGCTAATGTATGTATGAAAATGTGCTCAAGCACATTAAAATCAGGCTAATGTACATTAAAGCAAATGAGACAATATTTTACATATATCAGGTAAGAAAAAAGTAAAAATTCCACAACGTAAAGCTTTTGCAAGTTTGCAGAGACAATGAGACTCTTCCACAATGCTGGTAGGTATATAAATGAATACAAGTACTTTGGAAAGGAAGGTGATAATAGTTATTAATGGAAAAAGTGAGCATACCTAGCAATTGCACTCCAAGTCATGCCTTAAAGAAGTCCCCATATGTGGACACATGGATATATTTTTAGAGTAAAAATTGTAGCACTTGAAATAAAAGTTTAAAAAAAGTAAACGATTTAAATTTTAAGGAAATGTACAGTAGAGTACTACAAAGCAAAAACAAACAGAAACAAAGCAAGAGGATAAATGTCAAAATTATAAGGTTGAACATAAACATCAAGTTGTAGAAGTACATGTGCAGATCAATTCTAATTATATAAAGTTTAAATCATGTATATATATACACATTATTTGTGTATGTGTGGATACATAAATCTGTTATGAACGTATAAAACATGCTTGGAAATCATGACTACCAAATTGTAATAATGATCACGTCTACAAAGGGAGAGAGGAGAATGGAATTTTGGAGGTGTGTGCCTACATATATATCTCCATAAATTTGTTTATGAAAAACAAGGATCTGAAACAAATATAACAAAAATTAAAGTCATGAAAAAACTGATTGAAAGATATGTAAATGGTTTTTATATTGTACATGAAGCTTTTCTGTATAGCTGAAGTTTTTCATAGCTGTTGTTTTGGGAGAAGGTTATTGAAAGATAGCTCTATTTAGGATGACTGATTGGTGTGTTTATGACGCTAGGCAAGAGTATAAATGAAGTAAAGCATGGTTTAGAAGTATGATGGTGAATTTAGTTTTGGTTATTTTTGGCTTGAGAGGCCTTGTAGAATCTAGGATGAGAATACCAGCTAACACTTAAGCCTGAATTCAGCCTGAATATGGTGTGAGCATAGCAACTGAGGTTAGAGATAGAGATTTGATATGCATAGCCTATATTCCTCTGATGGAACCATGTGCTTCTATAAGAATACCTGGGGATACTGCATAGAATAAGGTAATCAGTATTTTGGGAGCAGAGCTTTAGGCAAATTGATTTTTAACAGAAGAATAGGGGAAGTAGATCCACAAAGAAGCAGGAAAAATAACTTTCAGAATTATTAGAAAATCCCATAGGTAGTTGTTTCACAGAAGTCAGTGAAACAAAGAGTGTTAAGAACAAGAGGTCAACTCTTAATTAGCAGAGATGGCCAGGTTGATAGTGACTGAAATGTATTTGTTTGATGTAACAACATGGAAGTCCTACAAAGTAGGTAATATCATTATCTTTTAAAGATGAGGAACCACAATATATATATACTTCAAAACATCATGTTATACATGGTAAATACATATAATTTTATCTGTCAATTAAAAAATAAAAATAACCAAGTAATAAATAAATAAATAATAATGGGCCTGAAGGCTTCCAGAGCCCAAGCTTAGACAAGACAAATCTTTTTAAACTTTGTATGTTCAAAGTCTGGAATATAATTAGTGTTCAATACGTTGAATGAATTAATGAGTTCTGATGTTCTTTTTACTCAATTTCTCCCAATCATGATATCTTACAAAACTAAAGCACAACTCATAACCAAGATATTCACATTGACATAGTCAAGATTGACATTTCCATCACCACAAGGATACTTCCTGTTGCCCTTTTATTTCCACACTCACTTTCCTCCTACCCTCACGATTTCCCTCCCTCTAGCAGACAAATCAGTTTCCACTTCTAAAATTTTGTCATTTCAAAAAATGTTATACAAATGAAATCATATAATCATACAATATGTAAATGTGGGGATTTTTTTTTTTTTCACTGAGCATAATTCCCTGGAGATTCAGCCAAGCTGGTCTTACTCTGTTGCACAGGCTACAGTGCAGTGACGTCATCACAGCTCACTGCAACCTCAAACTCTTGTGCTCAAGAAATCCTCCTGCCTCAGACTCCCAAGTAACTGGAACTATAGGAGAATGTGGTTCCTTTTTATTGCTAAGTAATATTTAAAACTTTTTATCCCTTTACAAAGCCTGTAATTAATCATTTCTGTGATTGTTTGCTTAATGACTATCTCTCTAACTAGACTGCATCCTCCATTAAGGCAGATATAATATCTCTTAGATTTATCCTTGTATCTCTAACACCTCGTACACTGTAGTAATTTATTAGATATTTATTCAATAAGGGATTTATTGTGATTACTGGTAGATACTCCAGAGTATGTCACCGTAGAATCAGTTGTCACTGCTGTGTACTGAGTTTTAAACTGTGTTTCTTTTGCTTATATAAATGTATTTACTTAGCAATTATTCATTGTTTATTATGTATCAGGTACTGTTCCAAGCACTGGGAATACAGCTTCAACAAAAAAATCACCCAAAAAATCCCTGCCCTCTGGAATTTACATACCAATCTAGGAAGCTAAACAATCTTAAAAAATTAAATTATATAATGTATTAAAATATTGATAAGTTCCATGTAGACAAATAAAGCCTAAAAGGGGGATTGACAGTTCAGGGAGGATTGCACTTGTACATAGGGTAGCCAGGGATGGCCTTATTGAAAAAGTGGCATTTGACCAAAGACCTATATAGGAAAGGAGGGGATAAATCATTTGCGTATCTGGGCGAAGAACATCTAGGCAGAACAAATAGCAAATGTGGTGTCTTCCCAGAGTGTTTGAGTAAGAGAGTACTAGAATATTACTTAGCTGAGTGACTGAGGGGGAGAATAGTAGTAGATGAAGCCAAAGAAATAATGAAGAGCTAGATCTGGGGTGCCCAGTACAGTAGTGTCTGGCTGCATGTGGTTGTCAAGCATTTGGAATGTGACTAGTTGAACTGAAATATCAGTGTAAAATGCACATCAGAGTTTGAAGACTTAGTCTGAAAAAGAAAAAGTAAAATATTTCATCACTAATATTTTTATATTAGTTACAGGGTAAAGAGACACTAATTATGTATGTTGATCTAAATTTATTAAAATTAATTTTGCCTGTTTTTTACTTCTTTAATATGGTTATTCAAATATTTTAAATTACATAAGTTGCTCACATTGGATTTCTATTGGAGAGCATGATAGTATATTATATAGTTCCTCATATGTGATTTTAAAACCTTTGACTTTTACTTTGAAGTGGGGAGCAATTAGAAAGTATTAAACAAAGGAATAGATTATATAATTTCTACTTTTCAAGAGTTATTTGGGCTGGTGTGTTGAGAATAGATATCAAGGGCAAAGAAGAAAGCAGGGAGACCAGTTATGAGGCTATTGCATAATTCACTTGAGAAATGGTGGTGGCTTGGCTTAGTTTGGTAGTGGTGATATGACAGAAAATATTTCAAAATATTAGATGTATTTTCAAAACATAACCAAAATATTTCATGGCAAATTGGATGATGTTGAGTCTGAGTAAAAGAAAAAGTCAAACATGACTCCAAAGTTTTTGTCTGAGTAGCTAGAAGGATTGAGTTACCATCAATGAACACAAGAAAAGCTGCAGGTAGACTAGATTTGGAGAAGGTAATCAAGAGTTTAGATCTGGACATACTAAGTTTGAGATGCTTATTAAACATTTAAGTGTACATATTGAGTAGGCAATTGGATATACAAATCTGGCTTTAAAGAAAAAGACATTGGCTGCGGATACACATTTGTGAGTCATCAGTATACAGATGGCATTTAAAGTCTTTCGAAAGTGAATATGTTCACCAAAAGAGTTAATGTAAATACAGCAAAGAAAAGTCTAAGAAATGAGCCTTAGAGCCCTCCAACTTTATGAGGAGAAAAGAAAACCTTCAAAGAAACTATTTTGTCTCCAAATATATTTTACTGCTTAAAGTTTGCTTTTGTTATTGAACTTCATTAGGTGAAATCATTAGACAACCCCTTGGCAGTTATTAAAGTTATTAAAGTTATGAATTGTGCTTTCCTTTAATCTATCTGGTTTTTAAAGTTCACCAGTCATTGATCATATACTTTTTAGCCCTAAAATGAAGATTGACTTATCTGAAAATCTGACAAATTAATTTTAAGTGTATGATGATTTATTGGTTATCACATCCACCTAGTTCAGTGACCTTTTATTAATAAATGGGGAATTCAAATGGCCTACTTCAAGGATTTGGTTATGGAAGACTATTATAGTCTTATGAAGTAGATTATTTTGTGCCCTGGGTCAGCCCTATGATGATGGTGACTAATAATAGCATGATGTAGTGAAAAGAGCACTGCACTAGGGAGTCATAAACCCTGAGGTTTAGTCCTAGCTCTACCATTCATCCGTTGTCTCTGGCTCCCTATAGATGGTCTGAATAGAGTACAAGCCCCTGTTAAAATTTTCACTGGTGACAAGTAAAGACAAAGTAAAGGGATATTCAAATAGTTAAAAATATTTCATTTTAATACCTATCCTTATTATTGAGAGTATCTCGTCATTATTGTATTAAAATGGGTGATAGTAGATGACAATAGGTGTAGTTTGTGTGATAGATGCTATAATAAAAGGTTTCACTTGGCACATGCACACACACCAGCTGGCAACTCCTACTTATCATTTATTTATTTATTTATCTATTTATTTATATATGTGCCTCCTTCATGAAATGCAACAGTCTGAAAACAACTAATATTGGATAAGTCACTTCAGCATTCTGGGCCTTTTTTGTTTCTCTATACACAATTACAAGGGCATTGCTATGGTTTGAATGTATCCCCCACAAGTTGATGTGTTGGAAACTATTGCTACTGTAACAGTATTAAGCAGTGAGCCATTTAAAAGGACATGAGGTATATGCCCTCATGAAGAGGTTAATGTTGTTATCACAAAAGTGGGTTAGTTATAACAGGAACGGGTTCCTGAAAAACAGGTTGAGTTTGGGGATTTTAGGCCTAATTTCCTCTCTCTGTCTCATGTACTTGCTTCTATCTTTTTCCCTTCTCCCATGGGATGACCCTAACCAGATTGCAGTGCCATGCTCTTGGACTACGCAGTTCCAGAACCACAAAACAAATAAAAACTTCTATTCATTATAAATTAACCAATCTGTGATATTCTCTTACAGTAGCAGAAAACAGACGAAGGCAGGAAATTGATCTTGATAAGTGGGGTTGTTTTTATAACTAAGACCTGAAAATGTGGAAGTAGATTTGGAATTAGGTAATTGGAAGAGGCTTGAAAAATTGGGAGGAGCAGGCTAGGAAAAGCCTAGATTGCCATAAATGTAACATTAAGGGCAATTTTGGTGGTAAGGGCTCAGAAGAGGAGAAGAGCTGTAGGGAAAGTCTGGGTCGTTTTAGAGATTAGTTAAGTGATTGTGACCAGAATGTTGGTAAAAATATGGATGGTAAAGGCCATTCTGATGAGATCTCAAATGGAAATAAGGAACAAGAATTTGGAAACTAGAGTAAAGGCCATCCTTGTTATAAATTCACAAAGAACTTGGCTGAATTGTGTCCATGTCTTAGGACTTTATGGAATGCAAGACTTAAGGGCATTGAAATTGGATATCTGACAGAGGAAATACCTAAGCAGAAAAGTATTGAGGCTACTGTGTGGCCACTTTTAGCTATATACAGTGAGATACAAGCTAAAAAGAATAATTAAAGATGGAATTTATCATTAGAAGGGAAGCAGAACAGAAATATTTGGAAATCACAGCCTGGCCATGTAAAGTATAAAGCATCCCCGTCAGGACAAAATACTAAGGGCATGATCAAGCAACTGTTTGCTAAAAAGGTTAATGTGACTAGCAGGGAGCCAGTTGCTGTTCACCAAGACAATGGAGACAATGGGAGAAAGACCCTGAGGGCATTTCAAAGGTCTCCAAGACTGTCCTTCCCATTACAGACCCAAAGATCTAGGAGGGCAGAATGGTTTTGGGAGACAGGCCTGAAGTGCCACCGATGGGCTTGCTGCCCAGAGCTGCCTGGGATTTGTGCTTCTCACATTCTGGTGCAGTACTCCTCAGCTACCCCAGCTGTGGCTCAAGTGGGCCCAGGTGGAGCTGGACCTCTCACTTTAGAAGGTATAAGCCATAAATCTTGGTGACAACCATGTGGTGCTAATTCTGCAGGCTGGCAGAGTGCAAGAGCTGTAGGGGCATGACTACCTCCACCTAGATTTCAGAGGATGTCACTGATAGCCTAGGGGCCCTGGCAGAAGCTTGTCACGGGGGGGAGCTACCACTGATTCCTCACTTGGGCTATGCCTAGTGGGGCTGTGGAGGTGAGGCTGTCCCAGAGAATCCACATGAGGCCAATACCTAGTAAAGATATGTAAGTGGGGAAGCCCTTTAGACCAAATAACTATGGGGCAACCAGTGTCCAACTCCAGCCTGGAAAAGCTGCAGGCTCCAATCCATGAGAGTTGCTGGGTGGATTGAACTTAGCATAGTCAAGAGAGTGGGGCTGCCCAAGGCTTTGGGGTCCTAATTCCGACATTGTGCACAGAATCTAGGACATGGAACCAAAGATTATTCTTTAGCTTTAAGATTTTAAGTTGTTTTCCCTGTTGGGTTTTGAGCCTACTTGAGATGTGTTTTTCCTTTCTTCTTTCCTGTGACTTCCATTTGGAATGGAAATATCTATCCTATGCCTATTCTACCATTGTATTTTGGAAGTAGATAACTTATTTTGTTTTCACAGGATCACAGCTTGAGGAAATTTGCCTCAGAATGAAACATGCCCTGAGTCTCATTCATAGTTGAATCAGATCAGACTCTGCACTTTGGATGTTTGAGTTGGTACTGAAATGAGTCACCACTTTGAGGCTATTGGAATGAAATGGATATATTTTGCATGTGAGAAGGACATGAATTTTGGTGGCCAGGAAAGGAATGCTGTGATTTGAATATGTCCCCTAAAAGTTCATGTGTTGGATACTTAATTGCTTTTGCAATAGTATTAAGAAGTGGGACCTTTAAGAGGTGATTAGGCCATGAGGGCTCTGCCATCATGAAGGAATTAATGCCATCATTATGGGAGTGGTTTTGTTATCATAGCAGTGGGTTTCTGATAAAAAGGATGAGTTTGGCTAAATTTCTTCTATCTTGTGCATTCACTTCCACCATCTGCTCTTAGACCACAGTGTGACCCTCACCAGATTCCAGCCCCGTGCTTTTGGACTTCCTAGTCTCTAGAATTAGGAAGCCAAATAAATCTTTTTTCTTTGTAAATTACACAGTCTGTGGTACTCTGTTATAGCAGAAGAAAATTAACTAAGGCAAGTATAGATAAATGCAAGAAAATAAAACACATTGGCTTCAAGATGAAGCAATATTTAGGCAACAATTAAGAAATTGTTGTTAATTGGTCTTCAGCTGTATTTATGATTTTAAAAGGAAAAGACATGAAGTAAATATAACACTATTATAGTACTTGTAAAAACAGGTGGTGACTTCATGTGGGCTATTGCCACTTCTATTTTTAACCATTTTATAGTAAAAATCACAACCAGAGTAAGTAAAGAGAATTCAGACCATAGGAATATAAGCTACATTTTGGAGTCAGAACTAAGTTCAAATCTTGTCTCTGCTTTTTCTTAGTCAATTAACTATTTTACCTTCTCCTAAGTTACTTTTTAGTGATAACTCCTTTCTCACAAAGTTGTTGTAAATTTGACTCTTGAAGACATGGACTAAAATCTCAGTTGATCTCAATTAGTAATAGTTTTATTCTGTAAATGTCTTAGGCAGATGGTCAGGCCTCACAGAAATATTCATGCAGGAGTAACCCACACAGTTAAAAGCAGTAATTGGACTTAGAACAGAGTTGAAAAATCAGATGACTCCCATATAACTCTAATGATTCAGTTACTTGTTACCTTCTAAGCAAGAATCAGCTAATCCTCTACCATGAGAGTTGCTCAGCTCTTCTTTTCCCCACTTCTACCACCCTTACCACCATCCTGTTACTGTCCAGTTTCCAAGACATTCATTACTTAAAGCTTTTGACACTTCATGTTATTGGTGGAGTACTTTCAATTTAAGGTCATTTTTCATTGGAACCTACCACCAACCAAAACCTCTCCCTCTATAGCATAATGAGCTTGGCTTCATTAATCTTCATGCTTTTGGGAAAGAGTTTCCCATGAAGCTATCATGCAGCTTCCTTTCCAAGCATAAATTTATTGCCTTGTATGAGGTGCCTTTCCAGTAAGCTATGATGAAAAAGAGCAGGACATAAGATATAGTACATGGTCATCTTATCTATGAGGAATGAAACTTATACAAACAAAGAATATAGGTAATAAAAGCTGCTCCCATAGTACCTGAATGGTTGCATGTCAGAAATGTAAATGAAGGGCATAGCACAATGTCTGGTACAAACACACCATAGGATTTTCTTATGTACATCTGCGGGTCTAAGAAGTCATCTCAAAAGTGGTTATATGTAAACTGAGCCTTAAATGACTAATAGAGTTCAGACTGAGAAAACACAAGGGCAATGGGAGTGAAGGGTAAAGAATCACAGGGTTTCCTTTGGCCCAAAATGAGTTTGCTGCCAGGGGAGATCATTCAGAACCCCAAGTCATAATTTACTAGACATGGGGCCGAAGAGGTAGTTCAGGTGGCACCCTCCCCGGTCCCTCCCATTGAGCCAAGATGGCAGTGGTAGCAGGCTTTCCTACACCCTTGCTGCATGCCACTCAGTGGTGGGCCCCATGAGCCCACCCCCCAGGCTGCGGCCCTGCCTACCATCTCAATTACATCTGAAGTAAGGAAACTCATTGGTAACAGTAAGTACACAAATACAGAACACGTTGCTGTAATTGAGGCATATAAAGCACTTATGTCTTGAGTAGGAAGACTAAGATGCAAACCTATCAAAAATAACTGCAACAACTTTTTGAGAGATAAATAGTATAAAAAGATACATATGGAAACAGTAGAAAGTTAAAAAGTTGGGGGTTGATGGGGTATAATTTCTTTTAGATTTCTCTTTATTTGTAAACAGAGTTGACATATGCTTAAAATAATTGATTAGAAAATGTTTTTTTCCCAAGCCTCATGGTAACCTCAAATCAAAAAAAATTTCCCACAGATACAAAGAACATAAAAAGTAAGAAATTAAATACACAACCAGAGAAAAACACTTTTAGCAAAGGAAGACAGGAAAAAAGAAAGAAGAAAAGAGAGAATCACAAAATAACCAGAAATCAAATAACAACAGCAAGGCAGTAATAAGTCTTTATCTATTGCACTGCTGGGTATATATATGTAAAGGAAGGGAATTCAGGATAATGAAAACATATCTGCAGTCACATGTTTACTGCAGCAGAGATTTGGAATCAACCTAAGTACCCATCAACAGATGAATGGATAAAGAAATTGCAGTACATATATACAATGAAATATTATATAGCTGCAAAGAATAATGAAATCCTGTTATTTGCAACAACATGGGTAGAACTGAGGAACATTATGTTAAGTGAAATAAGCCAAGCACAGGAAGACAAATTTCACATGTTCTCACTTACATGTAGTAACTAAATATTAAAATAATCGATTTCATGGAGACAGAGAGTAGAATGATGCTTACCAGAGGCTGGGAAGTGTAGTGGGGAGTGAGGTATAAAGTGGGGATGGTTAATGGATGTAAAAATATAGTTAGTTAGATAGAATGAACAATATTTAATAGTACAACAAAGTGACTATAATCAACAAGTTAGGATATGGCTTACAATAACTAAAAGAATAGGCTTAGAATGTTCCTGACACAAATAAATGATAAATGCCTGGGTGATGGATACACCAATTACCCTGATTTGATTAATACACATTGTATGTCTTTATCACAGCATCACATGCACCCTATAAATATATATAATTATCATGTACCCATAATTATTAAAAATAAAAAATATAAAACAATATGGCCTCAAAATTCACTCATTAAAAAAATCTCTGAGAGGATTTTCACATGTGTGCAGATTTAGGAAACTGTGCATTGCAGTAAATAAGTGAATCTGTAACTTTCATATGTATGAGAGATATGAATATATTGAATAAAAGCAAATATTACATGGCAGCTAATGTTTGCTGTTCCTATGCTTACTTTTTTTGTATTTATTTGTAATCAATGAATTTACTGATGCCTAATGTACATATTAAGAAAATGTAGGCTTAAGAAGATGTAAACTATATTGTGTGATGGTAGCAGATATTTTTTACTTACTCATTTTAAAATTTATCTTATCATTAAACTGATCCATATGCATTCTTTTTGTGTAGTCTTCATCAAATAATTCTGGGAACATTTCATGAAGTGCTGACTCAATTTCATGGAGAGTACAAAATTGAATGACAAGTTTTAATTTTTCATAGGTAATTAATACCAACTTTCCTAGTTAATCCAAAGCTCCATGTGGAAGATGCAAAAGTAGCTTGCTTCATTTAATATGCATAACAGATGCCATTTTATTTCTACACATCTGAATAGTGTTTTCATTTTGTTAAGTATTGAGTGTGGTATTTCAATCTGAATTGTTGCAGATTTTTTTCAAGTCAGTAATACAAGCCTACAAAATTAAAATGCACTACTTGTGTCAAGCATAACAGAATCATTGTTTGTTTATTTTTAAGGTACTAATAAAAAAGATTAATGATACCGATGGATAATGAAACAATCTGCCAGGAGGCAAGCCCCAGAATATAGAGTGGCACAGTAGCAAAGATAGCTCAGGAAAAAAATTACTTTTTCCGTCTCCGAATACATTCAACGGAATTCTTTTTACCACTGGGCTAGCATTTGGGGTTTAAAAGAGTTAGTATTCTTTTTATGTGTTGCTCAAATGTCTTGGAAATTATTTACTTCCAGACAGGAAGTATTTGCATTTGAAGAGATTTTTGTGAAAAAAAATCAATAAGTGTATTTGACCTCCATAACAACTATATTTCCTAAACAGAAACACTCATTCTTAAACATATTACACACAGTAATACATCATTAATGCATCCCCCGGTGACTCAAACTGATGCCACTTCAGACCTTTCTGAAGATAAAGGAGGGTTCTACCAAACAAATTGCAAGTTTGTTAAGCTCAATGAATGAAAGAGGGGTGGAAAACCTCTTTACTTTTACTAGGAAACCACTTCCATCTCTTTTGGTACCACTGAATTACAAGTGTTTATATGTAAAATCAGTCATTCTTTCCATTTATGAAATAGAGTCCCAAGGAGCCCTAGCAGGCTATATAGTTGGCCTTCCATATCTTGATTCAACCAATGCAAATAAAAAATACTCAAAATAATTTGTACCTGGAATTTGTACAGACTTTTTTCTTGCCATTATTACCTAAACAATACACTATAACAACTATTTACATCATCTTTACATTGTATTGTTCATTAACATCCAATCTTTCATATTGAAGAAAATATTTCAGAATTTCTTGTGGGATAGGTCTGGTATTAATGAAATCCCTCAGCTTTTGTTTGTCTGAGAAAATATCTCTCCATCATGTTTGAAGAATATTTTTGCAGAATATAATATTCTAGGGTTAAGTTTGTTCTCCTTGAACACTTTGAATATGTCATGCAACTCTCTCCTGGCCTGTAAGGTTTCCACTAAGAACTCAGCTGCCAGATGTATTAGAGTTTTTTTATGTTATTTTTTTTCTTGCTTCTCTTAGGACTTTTTCTTACTCTGTGACCTTTGGGAGCTTGAGTATTAAATACCTTGAGGCAGTCTTGTTTGGGTTGAATCTGCCTCATGTTCTATGACCTTATTGTACCTTAATGAATATTGATGTCTTTCTCTAGGTTTGGAAAGTTCTCTGTTATTATTTGTTTGGATAATCTTTCTACCACAACCTCTCTCTCTACCTCCACTTTAAAGAAAATAACTCTTAGATTTTCCATTTCATTTTTTAGGCTGTTTTCTATATCTTGTAGGTGTACCTCATTCTTTTTTGTTCTTTTTTTTTTCTCTTCTATATATTTTCAAGTAGCTTTCAATCTCACTAATACTTTCTTCTAATTAATCAATTCTGCTGTTGAGAGACTCTGATGCATTTATCAGGCTGTTAATTGAATATCTCAGCTCTAAAATTTCTGCATCTTTTTTTCTTATGTCAATCTCCTTGTTAAATTTCTCTGATAGGCTTCTAAATCTCTTGTCTGTGTTGTCTTGAAATTGTCTGAATGGTCTCATATCTCCATCATGCCAGGATAGGTCACTGGTACCTTATTTAGTTTGTTTCATGAGATCATGTTTTCCCAGAAGTTGTTGGTGCTTATGGATGCTCATCAACTTCTGGGCATTGAAGAGTTAGGTATTTATTTTAATGTTCATAGTATGGATTTCTTTAAACCTATTCTTCTGAGAAGGCTTTCCAGATACTCAAAGGGAATTGAGTGTTCTGATCTAAGTCTTTGGTCACGACAGCCATATCAACACTTGGCGTACCCCCAAGCCCAGTAATGCTGTGACACTTGCAGACTCCTGGTGGTATTGTCTCAGTGGATTTGGGTAAGATATGGGAGAATTTGCTTTATTACCTGGCAAAGTCTCTCACTCTTCCCTCTGTGCTGGGATGCTGGAGTTGGGGGAGGAGTGATGTGGGCACTTCCTCATGACTATCACAGCTGGAAATTTGCCAGGTCACACCTGAAGACAGCCCAATCCAGTCACACCCAAAACCCATGGTGACTCTTGTCTCACTACCTCTGATGCTTATTCAAAGATCAAAGGCTTTTTAGTCAGCAGGTGGTGAACCTTGCCAGGACTGGATCCTTGCCTTCTGAACATGTTTCCTTCTGGCCCCAGATGGGATTACAAATGCCATCCAGGAACTAAGGGCTGGAATCCTGAGCTTCGAGAGTATGCTTGGTATTTTATTTTACTGTGGCTGAGCTGGTGCCAAAGTTTCAAAATTCAGTCTATTGAACTCTTCCCTTCTTTTCCCCAAGTGGAAGAAGACTCCCTGAGCTGCATTGCCTGGAGTTGTGGGAGTCAAGACCCCAGCAATGGTTTCGACACTGGTGCTAGTGTCTCACTCACTCATGTGCATCCCAAGTCCGCTGGATCAAAGCCTGCAGAACCACAGTAATTGTCCAAGGACTGCAGCCTTTGTGAGGTCACACACTTAATCTAACAAATCTCAGTCGTTAAGGCTGAACCCCAAGAATATATATAATTTTTTTTCTTTCTGCACTGGTGGATCTATTACAATTAGAAGGTCACAAGGTATTGAATCTTTGATTTGACTCTGCTTGACTGTTATTGGTGTATAGGAATGCTACTAATTTGTGTACATTGATTATGTTACCTGAGACATTGTTGAATTTATTTATCAATTCCAAAGGACTATGGAGTCTTTGGAGTTTTCTAGATATAAGATCATATCATCAGCAAAAAGTGATAGTTTGACCTCCTTTTCCCAATTTGAATACTTTTTATTTCTTCCACTTGCCTGATTTCTCTGGCTAGGACTTCCAGCACTATGTTGAATGAAGTGGTGACACTGCTCACCTGTGTCTTGTTCCAGTCCTTAGGGGAAGTGTTTTCAACGTTTCCCCATTCAGCATGATGTTGGTTGTGGGTTTGTCATATATGGCTTTTCTAACTTTGTGATATGTTCTTTTATGCCAAATTTGTTGAGGGTTTTTAATCATGAAACGGTGCTTAATTTTGTCAAATGCTTTTTCTGCATCTATTGAGATAATCATATGGTCTTTGTTTTTGTTTCAGTTTATGTGATGAATCACATTTATTGATTTTTGCAGTTGAATCATCATTTTATTCCTGGAATAAAGCCCACCTAGTCATGATACATTATTTTTTTAATGTGCTGTTGAATTTGGTTTGCTAGTATTTTCAAAGACTCAATATCATTCAAAATAGCCACAAAGAAAATAAAATACTTTAAAATAAACTTAACCAAGGAGGTGAAAGATCTCTACAAATATAACTAGGGAACACTAAGGAAAGAAATCACAGATGACACAAACAACTGGAGAAAACTTATCATGCTCATGGATTGATAGAATCAACATAGCTAAAATGTTTATACTACTCAAAGTGTTTTACAGATTCAATGCAATCCCCATCAAAATACCACTGTCATATATCACAGATCTAAAATACATAATTCTACACTTTGTTTGGAACCAGAAAAGAGCCTGAATTTCCAAACCAATATTAAGCAAAAAGAACAAATCTGGAGGCATCACATTACCAGACTTCAAATTTTACTACAATGCTACAGATACCAAAATAGTATGGTCATGGCACAAAAATGGAAACATAGACCAGTAGAACAGAATAGATAACTCAGCTATAATATCATCCACATACAGGCAACTGGTCTTTGACAAAGCAGACAGCAGTATATACTGGGGAAAAGAAGCCATATTCAGTAAATGGTACTGGGAGAATTGGTTAGTCACATGCAGAAAGAAGAATGAAACAGGATCCATATCTCTCACTACTCACAAAAATTAATTCAAGATGGATAAAAGACTTAAATGTAGGGCATTAAACCATAGAATCCTGGAAGAAAATGTTGGAAAAACTCTTCTAGATATTGGCTAGGCAAAGTTTTTATGAATAAGACGCCAATGGCAGTCACAAGGGCAACAAAAACAAATAAATGGTACTTGATTAAATTAAAAGCTTCTACACAGCTAAGGAAATAATTAACAAAGCAACTACATGACCTACAGAATGGGAGAAAATATTTGCAAGCCATATATAGATAAAGGACTAATAACCAGAATCTCCAAAGACTCAAGCAAATCAGCAAGAAAAAACAAACAAAAAAAAAACCCTATCAACCGCATTAAAAAGTGGGCAAACACCATGAGCAGACACTTTTCAAAAGAAGTTAGACAAATGGCCAATAAACATATGAAACAATGCTCAATATTTCTAATGAGCAGGAAAATGTAAATCAAAACCACAATGAGATATCACTTAAATCCAGTGAGTATGGCTTTTATCAAAAAGTTCCAAAACAATAAATGTTGGCATGGATGTGGAGAGATAGAAAACACTCAGACACTGCTGGTGGGACTGCAAACTAGTACAATCTCTCTGGAAAGTAATATGGAGATACCTCAAAGAGCTAAAAGTAGAACTATCATTTGATCCAGCAATCCAATTACTGAATATCTACCCAAAGGAAAAAAGACATTCTATAAAAAAGATACCTGCATTCGAATGTTTATAGCAGCACAATTCACAGTTGCAAAGATGTGGAAACAACCCAAGTGCCCATCAATACATGAGCGCATTAATAAAATGTGGTATATGTATACCATGGAGTACTACTCAGTCACAAGAAACAATGGTGATCTAACACCTCTCATATTATACTGGATAGAGCTGGAGCCCATTCTATTAAGTGAAGTATCACAAGAATGGAAAAACAAGCACCATATGTACTCACCATTAAATTGGTATTAATTGATCAACACTTATGTGCACAAATAGTAGTAACATTCATTGGGTGTCAGGCAGGTAGGGGGCGGAGGAGATGGATATGTTCACACCTTATGGGTGTGTCAATGGACGCAATTGAAGCTCTGACTCAGGTGGGGCAAAGGCAATATATGTAAGCTAAACAATTGTACCCCTGTAATACGCTAAATAAAAAAAATTAAAAAATAAGAAAAATAAGCACCACATGTACTCAACATCAAATTGGTACGAATTAATCAACACTTATGTGCACATATGGAAATATTCATTGGGTATCAGGATGGTGGGAGGGGGAGGAGGGGATGAGTATATTCACACCTCACAGGATCTGTGTGCACTGTCTGGAGAATGGGCAGACTTGTACCTCTGACTTGGATGGTTGAAAGGCAATATATGTAACTTAAACATTTGTACCCCCATAATATGCTGAAATGAAATGTATATATATATATATATATCTACTTTCCATCACACATCGCAATCTGATTCAGAAATGGTTCGTTGTTGCATACAATAAGAGAAGACTATACTTCAAAACAACAATTTTTTTGATTTTTGGTCAGCTCATGAGGCACCCACTTATCAAGCTTTTTCACCTTTCCAATGTCTTCAAATGCTGAACAACTATAGAATGGTCATCATTGAGTTCTTTGGCAACTTCTCACGTAGGTGGAAGAGGATCAGCTTTGATGATTGCTTTCAATTGGTCATTGTCAACTACCAATGGAATGCCACTGTGCTCCTCATCTTCAAGGCTCTTGTCTCCTTTGCAAAACTCTGTGAACCATCACTGACATCTATGTTTGTTACCAGTTCCTGGGCCAAATGTGTTGTTGATGTTGCGAGTTGTCTCAGCTGCTTTACTACCCATTTTGAACTTGAATAAGAAAATTGGTCGAATTTGCTTTTTGTCTAACATAATTTCCATAGTCTAAAATATATATAAAATAAACATCAAGTAGTAAGTCATTAGCAAAAAACATAAAGCGAAAAATGTGCATTAAAATGATGTATAACGTAACCACATTTATTTAAGAATCTGTTCCAATATCAAATGGAAAATCTCAACAATGCTAAAATCACAATTACTTTTGCACCAACCTAATAGACAGACATGTGAACAAATCTTACTCCAGCTATTTGCCATTGCAAAAGATATTTAACCAACCTGAGTCTCAATGTTTTTTATTCTTCTTTTGAGAAATGAAAATTTAATGCTATAATTCCTACCTCTTTGAGGTGTTATAAAAATTAAATGAAATAATGAATGTAAGGAATTTAGCTAAGTCCTTAGCACATTGTAATTTCTCAAAAAAAAAAAAAAGAGAGAGAGAGAGAGAAAAGGTAACTACTTAATATCTTGATCATAGTATACATACTAGGCCCTTAAATATTCCTCATACTCCTCATGTTTGTTCTTGGAAAAATAGCTGCTACCATTTGTCTAGGACTTTGCAGTTTACTAATTGTTTTACCTTATGTTATTATAATGAATCCTTACGAAAACTTCTTGAGTTAGGCATAGTATGCATAGGTTACAGGTTAGAAAATTTAATCACAAATGGGCAATTCAACTCACATAGGAAACCTGAAATTAAGAGAAAGTAATTTTAATTTGCATTTCCCTGATGATTAGTGATGTTTAGAATTTTTTCATAAAACTATTAACTGTATATCTTCTTCTGAGATGTGTGTATTTAGGTTTTTTGGTTAGTTTAAAATCAAGTTTTTGTTTTCTTTCTATTGAGTTGTTTGAGTTTGAAAAATGATGACAATGTGAGGTAATGCATATGTTAATTAGATTTAGTCATTCCACATGTATATATGCTTCAAGACATCATGTACATGACAAATATGTACAATTTTATCTGTCAATTTTTTTACAAAGTAATGTAATTTAAAACGAGAATGTAGAGATTAGGGCATGTCATTAGATTGAAAGTGAAAAGTACAAAAAGATGATATTTGAAAAGTAAGCTACTTGAAATGTAATATCATATTTCAATTTGTAACTGTGGTTAGTGCTGATACACACATACACAGTCATTCTATTCTAGGGTTGCCTCGAGAACCACAGCTAAAGGGGACAAAATGATATAAGATGGTTATCAAGCTAATCTAAATTCCTAGGTTTAATTTTGAAATGCATAAATATTTATGGGACTTTCCCATAATATTATCTGTCTGATGACACAAGAATAGCACGTCTATTAATAGAATCAATGTTATGATAACATGGTGACGATTGATAAATGAGCATCTCAACTACATCTTTCTATTTATTTATACTACTGTTTTCAGACTCTAGCTGATCTCTTGTCTTCCAAAACGCTCACACACTTTTAGTTCATTTAATCAGCATGGATTTTGTTGCTGCTTTTCATTTTTAACTAACAGGTGTTTGTTTCTTTTTACCCAGCTGAGGTACGATTACTATGGAAGAGCTGCTGGGCACAGTGCTCCTATAAGCTTCATATTTTCTTCCTCTCCGTTGGATTTTATCCAAAGCCAATTTTGTTTAATCTGCTTGCTGCTGCTCTAGAAGTGACATCTGTTCAAATTTACACTCTTTATCATGGCTGACATGTTGTTTGTGTTTCTGTTTACTTCAAGCCTAGTTCCAACTGCCTCTTGCTGATAATTTGTGATTTCTTCCTTCAATCACATGTTGCTAGGCACTGTGTTTGCTTATGCAACCCAACTCATAGCCCTTATTTTTTGTCACTAGTACTACTTGTGATTGTACTTTGAAGGAAACTGGATGGAATTTATATATCAGGAAATATATAGATTGGTGAATTGAGTGGAACAAAAATAATCTTCCTGATTGCTCACTTTCAGATACCACCAAAATATATTCCAGTTGTTAGGTGATCTGACCTTCATGAAACCCAGCAAACACATACCAAGGTACTCACTACATACTGCCTTTCCAATGTGTATGCGGAGAGATACATAGGAAAGAATGTTGAAGCCCAGTTCTTCTTTTAAAAAGGACTCCCAGCAAAGGTTCTGACCGAGAGAAATAAAATAGAACTCATAGAAGCTGGGAGTAGGAGTGGTTAAAGAATCTGGGGTGTAGGAAGTTAGAAAGGTTGTAGTCAAAAGGTACAAAATTGCAGACAGGAGGAATATATTTTTTACTTTTTTTTGAGTTTTATGGCACAGCATGGTAAATATAGTTAATAATAGAGTACATTTCAAAATGGCTAAGAGAATAAATTTTAAATGATCTCACTACAAAAAATGTTAAGTATTTGAGGTGATGGATATGTTAACACCTAGATTTAATTATTCCACATTGTATTCATAAATTATATCAGCACTTTGTAACCCATAAATTTGTACAATTACAAATTGTCAATTTACAATAAAAATAATGAGTCTCCATGGTGAAAATGTGAAGCTGTCATTTTAGCCAAATACATTTTCTGCAATTGAATTTAAGCTATTTAATTTTAAGGGAATCCTTTAAAATTTAATCTAAAAATAAAGGTAAGAAAAGAATAGACATTATTATTCTCAGTATAGTTCCATAATGAAGAGAGCTTAAGATAAAAGACAACATAAAGGCAAATCATTTAAATTCTGTAAAATGAATTAATCTTAAATACTTACACAAACATAATCCCTTAGGAATATCAAAGAATGCATTATAGTTTAATAAAATCACATATAAGACCAATTAATAGCTATACATTATTAATTATATTAATTAATTATTAATAGCACATACACTCATGAGAAAAAATGAAATAGAAATAGAGATAAAGGTTAAATTCATATAACAGTAGGGACAAGTCTGAGTTATAAAGAATAGCAGAATCAAGCAAGCTTGTGAACAGTATGGATGAAAAGGCAGCATGGTCAAAGATGTTGGTGTTATTTCTCAAAAGACCAACAACAGGAATTTTGCATTGTATTTTCTAAGAACTATGTATTGTTTTTAGCTTATAGTTAATATTGCATTTACTTAGAAAAATGTGATAAAGTTAATTAACATTTTAAAAGACCTGAATGATTATTGAGTACCTCTTAAATTGAATTTTTAATAATAATAGAAAATATTCTGACATCTATATTTATTGGCTGTTATAACATCTGCCAGTGAGCAGACCCAAGCAAAGAAAGAGGAGTGAGCAATATTTATTTACAGAAAATAGTTCCAGTTGCCTACACAGGAAGCATTTACACTCTCTATCCATTCTCTACCAAGTTTCCAGAAATAGATATACACTTCATTGGTTGTCTATGCAAAATTTAATAAAAGACACCTTTCTGAACTATGTCATGATTATAAATGCATCAAACTTATTATTATTTTTTTTTATTATGGGAACTGTAAAAAGTAGAGGAAAAAAAGGAAAGTATCTTTCAATTCCCAAAGCTATTATTTCTTTCATTTCAATACTTCTTCCATGCCAAAGCCTGTCTAATTTATTTTTTCACTTAGGCAGTCAGGATGAGGCACTGATAATATGACAAAATTTTCAGTAATAGCAATGTACAGTTGTGGCATTTGGAAAAAAATTTCTGGTGCTAGGAACACCTTTGCTGAATTTTTTCAGGTACTGCAGTAGTCACATAAGCTTTTAGTGAAGAACTTGGGCAGATATGGGATTTCAAAACCTTGTCCTTTCTAATTACTTGAGAAGTATGAAGATTAGTAGCAGAGAAGTATAAATTATACCACCCTGAAGACAGGTAGGTTAATGGAAAGAGAAACCAGGTTCCAGCAGTGTAACGTTTAACTCAAGCACAGGTTAAGTGGAAATTAATGCCTAAGGTAGACAATTGTTTGGAACAGAAACATAATAATAGGTCTGATTGATTTCCATAAATAATTAGCAATCATCTTCATTTTTATAGGTTAAAAACAAGAATTCCAAACACCTGCTACAGTAAGTCAGCCACCACCTCAGGGGAAAAAAAGCTACTACAGTTGAAATGCTTTGAAATGCTTTGTGAAGGCATTTTTAACACTATTTTGACCCAGAAAAATTGCTTCATCATTAGAGAATTCGACAAGTGAAACCCTTGCAGAATAAGTATGAGATTTTTCTTCTTATAGATGATTAATTAACATATAGAAAATTTTATTGTTCACCTACCTTATGTTAGAGGCTTAGGGTATGTACACAATGATTGCATAATCAACTAAGACCATTCTAATTTTTAAATTCTTATTAAATAAGTATATATTGTTAAAATAAATGTACCATCTAAGACAATGATCTCTCAGGTTCAGTGTTCTCTCTCTGGCCAGTGATCTCCCAGAGGGAATTTTTGTTTTTGTTTCTTATGTTTAGTGTTTCTTTAGAGAGCATAATTACTGCACACAATGTGAGCCTCAAAAGGGTAAAGGTATTTTTGAAGTCCATTTCTCCTGTTTAATAAACTAACATGGATTTTCATTCAAATACTTAAAACATACTTGCAACAACTTGTTTCAATTTTTGCATTTACATATTTTAAAGCAACGATTTAATAGAAACCAATCATCATATTAAACAAGTTGTTCTAATAGCAAACTTTCTGCATCGCATTGATTATGGCCATGGTGAATTGAGAAATTAGGCGTAATGTGCACACCAAATGGAAATTTCTATGTTGGCTTTACTTGAAATTTAAAGAAAAATTGGTTTGTGGTGTTCAGTTATACCAATTGTTCACAAAGACTACTTCACATATTAAAAGGAATGTTAGATTAATATAGCTTTTTCTAGATTGTAGAACACTTCACGTTTTTCCACAGTGTTATGCTAGGTTTTTGTTTTGTCTTTCTCAGTTTTGATGGTGACTAGTGTTCTGTGCATATGTGGCTTCAGATCTTTCTCATGAAGAAAAATTTGGATAGGGTGCTTGTAACCTAATATTTTTGGCACAAGCTATCTTGAAGCTAAAACTACTTCTGATGTAAAAATGATATCTCTTTCATTCCCTTCAAGAATGATAATTGTAGATTTCCTTATGTCACTTTACATGTTGAAGAATTACTTCTTTTCTCACTTGAAATGATGAAGCACTTTTTGAATACTACCAACCAGGACATTGAAAGGCATGTCTACAATGCATTATGTCTTCTCTCAGAGGAGCAGCAAAAGAGATTGAACAAACTGGAAGTGTTTCCTTTTTGAATATTTTCCTTCTCTTATAGACTAAAGTTTGTTTCTGGAGTAACTATATATTATAAACCTAATCCCTTCCCAAATATATTGATAGGATAACAAGTATGGTTCATTAAGATATAACACTCAGTGTACAGATGTGTTCTGCATGACTTTTAATGTGTGAAAAAATAAACTACGTGTACTAAGAAAAAATTTTCCCAAAATAAAACTATTTGGATTTGTTAATGTTTGTTTTATATAATTTGCCAAAATTTAATACATTCCTTGGAATCTTTTTTAAAGTTCAAAATCTTAGTCGATGAAGAATATCTGATTATACCATTAATATTTTTAAAATAGTTCATTTATATTCTTTTATTATATAAACATTGGGAGAATTGGAAATTTAATGTTACTTGTTAAGGTTTTATATTTTAATTTAGAAACTCTTAATTTCTAATTTTTTTCTGTCTTTCCTCTTAGTTCTATACACAGGAAATAGTCACATTTTATATTATCTGTGGTTTTTGTGAGTGCAGCTACATTACAGTTGAGCATTACCTTAGAATTAAAGAGTATTTGACAAACTGCCCCAATATGAAATCACTTTCTAACATGTTTACCATTTTTTACATATTAAAATGAATCTTTCCCATAATATGCTGATAAAACTTTGGTAAGAAGTGTAGCACATGAACTCGCTCAATAATTATAGAAAAATAGAATTGCCCCAAGGTATGGGAAATACAAATTTACTCATACTTCCCAACAGTCCAAGAGAACTGGTGCTGTGTACTGGGAAGACACAGGAGCTCTTATTTCTGTGTCTTCTTATCTGACACAGATATGGCACATTGTGGACTCATAATGCCTTGTTTATTTTTCTTTTTAATTAATAATTAATAGTAAAATATGGAAATACAATTCACAAAGTTTAATTATGTGAACACAGTGTATAATATTTTAGTTCCTTTTCTTTTCTTTCTTAGCATTTTTTTTTTTTTTTTTTTTTTACTTTCTGGCTTTACAAGATGCTCCAGGTACATGATGTGTATTTTCTGCCCCAATCAATCATAGAATCAGCTATTAATCCATGAAACTCTTCATCCTTTTCTTGGAGAATGGCAGTAAAAACCACATCTGAGGGATGTGGTGAGCATTGTGGAGGGGAGGGGCATATCACTAATCCATGCTAGGGAGAGACACAGATACAAAATGTGATCAAAAAAAAAAATGCTGAGTGAAAAAATTAGAGACAAAATTCCCATATTGTATAATTCCACTCATATGAAATGTCTAGAAAAGGCAAATCTATAGAAACATGGAGCAGATTAGTGGGTCCCTGAAGTTGGGGGTGGTAATTATGGCTCTTAATAGGGGGAAGGAAATGTTCTAAAACTGATTTGTGGGAATGGCTGTACAACTTGGTAAATTTACTAATAATCATT
>CAUYRT010076893.1:0-29918 GCA_963574885.1 Lepilemur ruficaudatus
GGGAGAGGGAGAAGGAGAGGGAGAGGGAGAGGGAGAGGGGGAGAGGGAGAGAGGGAGAGAGGGAGAGAGGGAGAGAGGGAGAGAGGGGGAGAGAGGGAGAGAGAGGGAGAGAGAGAGAGAGAGCGAGAGAGCGCATTCATGAGTGTAAATGATAGAATAAGGGAAAACAGTGAATAGGTGAATTTGAGTAAAGAGTATTCTTTTTACTTTACTCCAATTTTCATGCAAGTTTGAAATTATTTCCAAATAAAGAAGTCTTAAAATGCCTTTTAGCCAAAGTCCTAAGACATGCGTTAATGTGCTCTCTAGGTGAGCATGCAGCTGTGCCACAGCCCTCAAAAAGAAAGAGAACTGCATAAAACTACATGGTCCAATATGACAGCTACTAGCCACATGTAGCTAGTAGCTATCATATTGGAGCACTTGCTATGTGGTTAATCCAAATTGAAATGTGCCAGATTTCAAAGACTTAGTATGAAAAAAATAATATCAGTTATCTAGTTAATAATTTCTACACTGACTGCATGTTGAAATAATATTTTAGATATATTGGATAATATGATATATATCATTAAAATTAATTTCACCTGTTTCCTTTTACTTTTTAATGTGGTTACTATTTAAAATTTAATACTACATATGTGGTCCATCTTATATTTCTACTCTACAATGCTGATTTAAATATAATAATGCTTTTTTTAAAAGAAGTGTTGATCTCTTAAACAAGTATTTCATTACTAGGGGTAAACATCAATTTACATTACAGATCTTGACTCCCCTAAGATGATTTTAATCCTGGAAATAAAGTAGATAATTAGGTTTTCTAAAGCATAATTAAGGGACAAGAAAATTTTAAGGCCTAGGAGACAAGAAAAAGCTCTTTGGTCATGTTTAAGTAATTCCCTAATTAGTCACAAACGCTATCAGTAGTGAATTTCCTAAAGAGTGGAAAAACAAGACCTAAAATTGCGAAAAATATCAACTGAATGGAGAGAGATGGTTTTTACACTTTTGTTTTCTTATGAATAGAATCAATTTCCCAAGTACTAAACATTAACTCATAGTGTCTTATAAACAAAGCCATTAAACATTTATTTTTGCTACCAAGGAATTTACAAAGTAGAGCTTACTGACAACCATGGTGCTTTTAAGGTTACTTATTTTTCTATTTGAAGGTTCTAATTAATGAAATCTTCCTTAAACTCTAAAAATTTAAGAAGAAAGAGAAGAATAAACCAACAGACTTAACTGGGTTTTGCTTTAAACATTGTTATAGGGATTACACACAGGAAGGGAAAAGAAAGGCTGGAGGTGAACTTTAATGGGAGGACTATTTCAAAATACAAGTGCCGGGGACAGAGACAATTTCCTCTGTATTTTAGTAGACCAAATCTAACTAGGCCAAGTGGAAAAAACAACACGTCAGTAAGAATTCCCTAAAACAGCAACAATGAGGAAGAGAAACCAAATGTAGGTTGCCAGAAGGTACAATAAAAACACCCAGCAGTATAATTTTGGGCAAAATGCACAGGTGTGTTTGTTTTGTAAGTTCGAGTCAAGTATGTGGGTGGACCCAGTTGGAAATACCAAACTGCTGCACCATACAGATCTCGCATTCTCCCTTCCCGCACCCTCCCCACCCCATTCTATACCGTATCCCAGAAAAATGACTTTGACTTCTGGACAAAAACTTGCAAGTAAAATACGATACCCACTGCCCTGTGCACAAAGGATCCACTGCTGTGTTTATGCCTAAAAGCCTCCTGTTGAAGGGTCAATATCAGGTTCTGCTGGCTTGGGCAGAAGTAAGCAGATGCATGAACCCTGAGTAAGATGCGTCAGGAATGGCTTGCAGATAAGGAACCAACACACATTAGGTGCACAGCTTCCCAGAATCTCAAATCTATCCACCCTCCCAGCTGGGACACCTCCCACCCTGCTGCAAACCCTCACCTGCCTCACACCTCACATTCCATTCCCATATTTAGCAATCATGAGGCCACTCCTCAGGAGAGATGCCACAGCTCCACCGTTCCAGACTCAGGACAAAATGCGGAGAAGTGAAAAACACAAGGACGGCAGTGAGACCAACAATCACCAACAGGAACTAATAATTAAGGAGCTCATTTCTGTTGCAGAGGCTGTGACGCTCACTGTCTACGGATCACAACTTTCAGTTATCACAACCACTTTCGGAGGCAGATGTGATCATCCCAGTACAGATAATGCTACCATGGTATACAGAAGGCAAGTAACTTGTCCCAAATCACACAGAAAGCTCAGCTCAAACTTAAGCAGTCTGGTTCAAGAATCCATAGGTGCACCTATTAATAAATTATGAATAGTGATCATATAGTTAAAGAAATATTCGCCCAGGATTTCTAATAATAATCTAATCCACACTCATTTCGACAAGATGCAGCTTGAAGCTGCTTCCCCGTGAGGCTATTACCAAAAAAATTACAATGCCTGTGCCCACATCCCTCTACCATTCTCTCCAGCAAAAATGCACCCAGAAGACAATTTTCCCATGTATCTAAGTTACTTTCACACATGGTCATTTATTTCTATTACAGGAAAATTAAAACAGTTTGCTAAAGAAATAAAAGAACGATGCCATTATTTTGACAAATTATATTTTTTAAATAAAATATATTTCCATTATATTCTGTTTTCAAAGGAAAATAAATCTACATTTAATGCCTTTAAGCTTTTAAAAATACCTTAACAGGAGATTTCTGATTTTAAGATGGCAAATGAAGATGATTCTGATCCTTCTCTTAGAAATCACCTCACAACAAGGAGGAGCATGAAAATAAACACAAACACCATCCTCAAGGGTGCCAAGGGACAAAAAACTATAACCCTATACCACAACATCCAAAGACAGAAAACAGATGGAGAAACAGAAAAGGCCAAGCGGAGTGGCTGTGGAGGGATGCTTGTGAGAAGAAACCCCAGCAAGGCTCAGGACCGGGAAGCTCCAGGGACTGAGGGAGGTGCAGCCTGGGCTGGGCTGAACCCAGAAGGCCCTGGAGAAAAGCTACAGGCAGAACAGTTGAGGTCCTGTGCCCACTCCCACCCACCCACTCACCACGCTCCTCCAGAGCCATCTGAGACATGACCGGGCAATTCTTCCCCCTACCACCATGAGGCAGAGGGTTGTTCTCTGGGCAAAGTTAGCCATAGAGACTAGTCCTGGGAACCCCAGGCACAGCAAAGATGGTGACAAGGACTGAAAAGAGGAGTGATACTCTGAGAAGCTGAATTACGCAGTGGCCAAGAGTATAGAATCTGGAGGGTTCCTGGGTTCCATTTCAGCTCTGTCAATTAGCAGAGAAGTCTTACGTGGGGCAAGGTACTCAACCTCTCTGTATCTCAGTTCCCTCCTCTATAAAATAACAATAATAACAGGTGCAAAGGTGCAGAGTTGACATGAGGATTAAATAAGTTAAAGCACTTAGAATGGTGTTTGGTACACAGTGCTTAATCAGTATCAGCGACTCCTGCCTCCTCCTCCTCCTCTGACTTCTACAGTCACCAGCTCTCGCCCAGTGTGTGCACACACCCCTCAGCTCTCAGAATGCTGGCAACTGGAGTAAATCTGCAGGCATGTGATTGCAAGGGCCTTATCTAACAAGCCAGAACCACTTCAGAGAAAGATGCTTGGACGCTGACATTTGGCAGCCTCCAACAAAACAGCTGGTTCTCCCCAGAGCATTCCACAACAAAGCCCACCTGCTCAAACAACCCCCCAACACACACAGAGGTGCCAAACAGCTTTATGGTACGCTACCTTTAAATTTGAATAGATATTCAAGGATCATTAGGCATTTAAAGAAGACATCAAACATGAAAAATGAGGGGGGCAGGAGATTCAAATAAAATCATCCTTATACATACTTACACATATCTCTAAAAAAGGAACTTCAAAAAAAAGGAGATATAATGTGTAGAGAAGAAAGTTTGTTTAAAACCATAATTTGGTCCTCAACACACAGGTTTAAAAAAAAAGAAGAGAAAAAAATAAAATTAAAAAACCATAATTTGTATCCTCAGAGAGGTATAAGAATATATAGTATCCATAAAATAAGAACTAGAGCAGAAGATTAGAACGAGCTATTAGAAATGAAAAACATCATGGCTCCCAAAAACACTTAATTAGAAACACTGAAAAAATAAAGTGAAAAATCTCTCAGAAAGTCAAACAAGTAAAATTTTAAAAATCAGAAAGTTATTCTAAGAGGTTCAATATTTGACTAATAAACTAAATAAAACAGAGAAAATCCAGGATGCAGGTGAGGAGTAATTATTAATGAAACAGTAAAAAATATCTCCTGAAACCAAAGAACATTGTCTCCACCAAATGGGCTCATCACACTAAGTGCTTTCACTAAAGCACATCATCACCACAAAATTTCAGAATATCTAGGAAAAACAGCAGACGCAGAAACTTCCAGATTTTTTTTAGTCCCATGTAAAGCATTTAAAAGAATAACAGCCAATTTTACAAAGCCCTCACCATGTACCAGGCACTGTTCTACATGCTTTACACACAGTAACTCATTTAATCCTATAACATATCCTACATATAGAAAGTACTATTTATAAATTCATTTCACAATAGCACAGAGATATTAATATTATTAATAAATAATATAAAAGGGGATCTACAAAAAGTTCATGGAAAATGCATACTATGAAAAAACTATGCATGGACTTCAAAATTTTTTCCCACCAAAATAAACTCATAATAACTTGTTATAACATGTCTCGGTTCGTGAACAGGGCCTAGTTGGAGGAACTATTAAAGATCAGACGACACTTTGAAAAAAGCCACTACCAGCAACATGAATTCTGCTAAAACTGAAGCAAGAACAAACATCAAACTTGCGGTGAAGCTTAGGTGGGAGAATGATGAAATCACTGATGCTTTACGAAAAGTCTATGGGGACAATGTCCCAAAGAAATCAGCAGTTTACAAATGGGTAACTCATTTTAAGAAGGGACAAGATGATGTTGAAGATGAAGCCCGTAGCAGCATACCATTCACATCGATTTGCAAAGAAAAAATCAATCTTGCTCGTGCCCTAATTGAAGAGGTTTGACAACTAATAGCAGAAATAACAGCCAATACCACAGACATCTCAGTTGATTCAGCCTACACAATTCTAAATGAAAAATTAAAGTTGAGCAAATTTTCCACTGGATGGGTACCAAAACTGCTGTGCCCAGATCAGCTGCAGACAAGGGCAGACCTTTCAATGGAAATTTTAAACAAGTGGGATCAAGATCCTGAAGCATTTCTTCAAAGGATCGTAACAGGAGGTGAAACACGGCTTTACCAGTATGATCCTGAAGACAAAGCACAATCCAAACAATGGCTACCACAAGGTCAAAGTGGTCTGGACAAAGCAAAAGCAAACCAGTCAAGAGCAAATGTCATGGCAACAACTTTTAGAGATGCTCAAAGCATTCTGCTTGTTGACTTTCTGGAAGGCCAAAGAATGAAAACATCTGCTTATCATCTGTTTTGAGAAAGTTAGCCAAAACTTTAGCAGAAAAAATGTCCAAGACAGCTTCACCAAAGAATCTTTCTCCATCAAGACAATGTTCCTGCTCATTCCTTTCATCAAACAAGGGCAATTTTGCAAGAGGTTTGATGGGAAATTATTAGGCATCCACCTTACAGTCTTGATTTGGCTCCTTCTGACTTTTGTTTCCTAATCTTAAAAAAGTGTTTAAAGGGCACCCATTTTTCTTCAGTTAACAAAGTAAAAAACACTACAATGACATGGTTAAACTCCTAGGACCCTCAGTTCTTCAGAAATGGACCAAATGGTTGGTATTATCACTTACAAAAGTGTCTTGACATTAATGGAACTAATGTTGAGAAAATCAAGTTTATATTTTTTATCTTTCAATTCCATTTTTCCATAAACTTTTTGAAGCCTCCTCATACTTAAAGTCACAACACTAGTAAGTGATAGAGCTAGAATTTAAATTGAACTCTCAACTACCATGCTTCTCAACAGCAGCTCTGGAAGTCTGAAGACAAAATTCTGAAGGAAACTACCTAGAAATCTATATTTAGCCAAACTATCAATCAAGAGTGAAAATAGAATTAAGATATTTTTAGAAATGCAAAGTCTTAAAATATATGACTTACGAATTCTCTCTTAGGAAGATACGGGTGATTATGCGCCAACAAAAAGAAGGAGTTAAACCAAGAAAGACAAAGACGCAAGTCCAAAAAAACAGGTGCTCTGGCAAAAGCAAGGGGCAAATGGAATTCCCAAGGTGGCAATAAAAGCAATTTAGGAAGTCAGCTGGGCAGCAGGCCCACTGAGCAACCAACCCAGGGAGCAGTAAGAGGAGAAAGGACTCTCAGATGAAGATCATAAAAACAGAACCGATAAACCATCAAATTGGTTTGAATGTGTGGAACTGTCATGAAGATGTAGGAAGATTTTGCAGTAGATATAGAAACTGGGCCGGGTGTGGTGGTTTACGCCTATAATCCTAGCACTCTGGGAGGCCCAGGCGGGAGGATCGCTCGAGGTCAGGAGTTCGAAACCAGCCTGAGCAACAGTGAAACCCCGTCTCTACTAAAAATAGAAAGAAATTAATTGGCTAACTAAAAATATATAGAAAAAATTAGCCGGGCATGGTGGTGCATGCCTGTAGTCTCAGCTACTTGGGAGGCTGAGGCAGGAGGATAGCTTGAGCCCAAGAGTTTGAGGTTGCTGTGAGCTAGGCTGACGCCACAGCACTCTAGCCCGGGCAACAGAGTGAGACTCTGTCTCAAAAAAAAAAATTAAACAC
The DNA here is from genome assembly GCA_963574885.1 of Lepilemur ruficaudatus. Lineage (NCBI taxonomy): Eukaryota > Metazoa > Chordata > Mammalia > Primates > Lepilemuridae > Lepilemur > Lepilemur ruficaudatus. Next base: position 6,826 of record CAUYRT010076893.1, read on the forward strand.
TGGGGAAAAAAGACAACTTTTATCATGGAGGGAAAAAAGATTGTATAATAAAGGAAAGATAATCTGGCTCATCTGAGAACAATTGTGACATAGTTAAAATAACGTAAACACTGAGTAATAAATTACCCAATTATTGTGATGAAGCAATAATGAGATGACTAGGTAGTGGGACAAAGCTGGACTGAGTGAATAAGAAGAAAGAGAACTAAATCTCCACTTACCAAAATGGGAATGAAGTTAATAGACAAAATTCTAAAACTAGTTCATCAAAAAGATGATAATATGAGCCTCTGGTGAGTAGCCAAGAGGTAGGCTGGAAGACGACGTTAGTTAGAACACGTCTATTTTTCATTATCAGCATTTACCCACATGTAAGTATTACTGTAAAAAAATTAAAATTAATCTACACTACTGAGCTTTGGTATAAAAATAGACAAGCCAGTTTAGGTGAAATGAAATTCTGACCTAAATATAAAGCAGCAATCCCATTTCTGCCTCTTTGATAGAAAAGCTCCTTGTTCGAAATGAGAGTTTATAATACACATTTAAAAGAGGTGTTTCTCAAATACCTTCACTCTATAATAATTGGCTACATTTAAGTAGTCGGGCTCATTCATACACTATCATAGTATCATGGTGACTGATGTTTAGATTATTAATAAATATAGCCAACGCTATCAACTCTCAGTTATCTACACTGGCTGATAAATGCACTGAAACAAGTAATTTTTATACTCATATTTGATTCTTTTTCAACACTTCTATTTGAATATAACAGTATTCTAATAGTTGGAATACAACCCAAACCAAAGGCATTACCTTCTTGCATCCCACAAACATGTATTATTATTGTTTTTATCATGACTGTTTATGTCTGGTCCCATTTGCCCATCCTGCTTTGCTTTCCACTACTCTCCAGCACTTTGCCAAACTCCTCCATATCCGAAACATATGCCACAGTCATTCACAACTCTGTTTCTCTGCCCAAAATTATGCCTCTTCCCTTCATCTTTTTGAAGCAGTGTCTCATAGATGGAAAAACATACAGACATTAATTCAAATCCCAGGCCTGTCATCATCTTGCTCTACAACCTGGAACAATTTCAGTAACATCTCTGAATCTCAGATTCTTCAACTATATAGCAATGATAATACAAAGTTGTAGAGAGTGCCAAGCAAAATAACGAAAATAAAAAACATGGGCATAAATATACTGCAATTGTCATCAGCAGTAACATCATTGACATGCAAACGGTATCTGTCCTCTGATGCAGAGGTCACTGGGCAGGGACAATTCCTTTTTCATCACCGTAGAGCCGAAACCCAGAAGTGTCTAGCCTAGCACAGGCTTTCAAATGTTTTATGGAACCAAAATGAACTTCAAGGTCCAGCATGCCCTGACTGCCCCAGGAAGCTTCACTGACCACTCTGGCCCATGGCGCTTCATCCTCTGACCCATTACAAAGCTCTGTACATCAGCCTAGCACAACAGCTACCACCCATTTCTTCAGGCCTGGTCTAAAAAAAGAAGGCAGACTTGCCAGGAAAATGAAGTTAACTATGGCTATATTCAGGGAATTTAAAAATATATTTCTAAAATATCTACTTTACTTCATTCACAGACTGCTCCATTCTCCCAGCCTCACTATGAAGATCCTTTCATTCAGTTTCTCCCACTTAGGGAATCTTTAATAATAAAGCTGGCAGATAAAAATGGAACATCCACCAAATTCTAGTAGGTACATTTTACTGGCTTAAATTTCTTTCCACGATATAAAATTAGGTAAGTTGCCATTACACATTTCACTCAATACAGTAAGTTTATCTGCAAAGAGTATAGAAAGTCCTCATTCAATATCATTGAGAGGTTCTTGGAAACTGCGACTTTAAGTGAAATGATAGACTGTATGCCACAGTAACTTTACTCTTATTTACATCACTTAGCCTATAGTAAAACTGATTTCATTATACAGGTCATCGTTTTGCTTAAAGTCACAGTTTCCAAGAATTTACTAATGACCTTAAGTGAGGACTTACCATATAGGAAAGGGGTTGTGATTTTGCAATTCATATCTCAAATACTAAACAGTTTTGAAATCTGCTGGTCATATCACCAAAGCCACAAACATTCAACGATGTAGCCCTGAGCTTCTCACGCCCCTACTACCACCTGTAGGTAATCCTAATGATGGTTTTTCTCCACTGACTAAACCCTCTCTGGATTCAATGTACCTGAGTGAGTGAGTGAGATCTCCTAAAATGGAATACTTAAAGCTAATACCTAAAAGGAAACAAGACAGATATGGTCACTAAACATGCTAAGATATGCTCACATAAAGAAAGAGAGATGGTTGCTTTACCTGAAGAGCCACATAAAGTGAGCCATTAATGCCAGTCACTAATGAATTATCTTTAACTCAGGTCATGAACACATGATTATATAACTTTTCACACTTGACTACAACCACACACTGAATACTCAAGCACAGAAACAGTCATATCTGAGCACTTGCACAAATCAAATTATTAAGGCAGCACCCTGGTTAAACCATCTACCATTGAAATTAATCAATGTACAGAATGCTCGAATGGATAAAAATCCCCATTTCACACCACAAACATTTCAGAGTACAGTCAAAAGGTGCAAAGAACATCGCTGCCTGTCCAATAAGGACAATTTGCTCCAGGGCAAGCAAAAATGTATATAGGTCCTTGTCCTTGTCAGCCAGGCCCCTACAGCCTTTTCCTGCAGATGCCTGGAACTATGATGAGGCAAGTACAGTCGCATGTTCAGGCTGGGGCTGGGGAACACGGTAACCTTCTTAGCTCACAGAAGAGAGAAATGTTTCTCTGAAGCCAGCCTTGATTAAGCCTGGCTTAATCTTCTTGCATCCCTGACAAAAATACTATCTAAATTCTAATAATTTCTCAAGGCCCCACTCAAAGGTCATCTTCACCACAAAATCTCTGGTAAGCCTCTTCCTTAATATCTTGAACAGCCCAAAGCTTTATTTCTGTACTGAAATGAAAAGCAAATGGGGGAAACTGAGGTACACACCCCTCACCTTCTTTGCCAGACTGGAGATTCCGTGAGGCGTGACCTAGGACTTCTCTTGCCCCATAGTGGCAAGCATACACAGCACCTAGATCACAATACGCATGCAATAAACATCTGCTGAACACATATGTATTTTCAAAACTAAACTAAGAAACAAAAATCAAGGAACACTGTCTCTGGCCTCATAAGGTCAGAAAAGTAACAATTTCTAGGTACTGGGTGGGATCACAGGACTCAAAACAAAGAAGATAGTTAAGTATTTAGGGTGTAAGATACTCTAATATCTTGTTTACATACACATGGCACTTCCACCATTTTCAAAGCCCTTTCAAAAACATACTACCTCACAGATTCTCACAACTCTGAAAGAAGGGAATTATTATTTCAGTTTCACTATGAGTAAACTAGTGAATTGAATGACTTGGACACAACCATACTAGCTAGTGGTAGAGCTAGGACTTCTTGGAACTAAGATAAGGAAAAACAAGAACAGAAAGGGAAAAAGAACAGGCCACCACTGAAGGAATAAAACAGCCCTCCGTTTCATCCATCGTTATAATACCAAAGGTGATAATCACAAATTACTAAAAGTCACTTTCTATGAAGAAATTGAAAGGAAGATATAAGATTTCCAGTGAGTTTTTGCTAGTTTTAATCCAAATGAGCCAAATTTTCTCCTTAGTGTTTAGATTGTTAACTATGTTAAGTACTACATAAATGTTTGAAAATCAAATGCAGTTTACAAATCTCTCCTAAGTTTAAGGAAGTTGGTCAACATTATGCGCAGTGATGCAACACAGAGGCTGGCTCAGCAGGCCACAGTGGCTCTGGGCCTTCTCGAGAGGAGGAGGAGCCAGAGAAAGGTACCAGGAGGGCCTTCAGCATCACCACAGAGCACAACATAAACCTACGATTCAACTGCAAGGGAAATCTTTCCAGCAATCTAGAAATTCCCAGGCTTTGTGGAATTGTGACATGCGTCATATAGTGTTTTTAGGAGAGAGAAAAGATAACTAAAGTACCTCAGAAGTAAATTTTTTAGAATGTTTTAACAACACTTAAGAAACACTTAAGAAATAATCCACATTGTTAAGCAGGGTCCTCCACAATGGCTAAGTGGCAGCGTTTAAGTGAAGCAACGCATGAGGAGGCTTGTGCGAGGCAGGGGTGAAGGAGAACAGGAGGCCCGTTTCAGGTATGACTCTGAGGTCAGATACAGCAGGAGGTCTTGCTAATAAACGGATCTGGGGACAAGGGGAGCCCAGAGAGATTCCTGAGCTTGACTGACTGGGGCCATCTACTGAAATGGAGAAGACAGAGGGTGGGACCGGCTTGGTGGTTGAAGGGGCAGGGGAAACAAGTTCTGTTCCGTCTGGAGGACCTACAACCCGAGAAGCCTCCTGACTGATGTCCAGTTTCGCATCTCATATATCAAGCTGGAGAATGGAGTCTACAACTAGAGGGAGACGGCAGGCAGACACAAATTTGGGAGTCATCAGTATACAGGTAGGTGGGTTTAAAGCCAGCTTAGAGAGAGAATCTAGGAAGACATGCGTGCCGGGCACCCTCTCACATTTAAAAAGCAGAACCAGCAGAGCAGGTGGATAGTAGAGGCCAGAGGAATAACAGGAAAACCAGGAGAGCCTGGTGTTCTGGACAGCGAGAGAAGGAGAGAAGACAACACCTCGAACCCTGGTGACGTTGCCGAGACATCGGTGCGGTAGAGACCTGAGGGTTTAGCAATGTGAGGTCACTGGAAAGGCAACCATCTCAGTGGAGTGGCAGGGAAAGAAACCACACTGAAGTGGGCTAAAGAGTTAAAGAAAATTTTTAAAAAGTGAGTGACATTCTAAACAATGGAAGTGAGGAAGTTAAGACTGAAAGTATAGACAGATTTTCCAATAAGTTTTACCGAACCATGCAGGTAGGTAACCACAGTGAAGCATTATCAGTACAACCAGGTTACTTCAGTGTGGAAAGGGGCAGGGGCCGGGGGGGATCAAATAAAGCATCTCAGAGGAGCCATCACCGAATCCAACAATTTAGGCGAGATCACTGCCACAGCGACATGTCCCTATCACGAAACTAATTCCAAACACAACGTGACTGCTTATCTACTCTTAAGGCAATCCCTTTAAACAAAATTCAGTACTAACCTTGACTAATTTGCATGACATCTATAAGAAATTGTTTTCTAGAAGAAAAACATTCCCAAATTAATCTTCATTCTGGAACATAATAATCATTTTGCATGAAGTACATGCCCACCTATTGAAGACTCTTTTAAAAGAAAAGACTCATCTTTATTAAATGATTGAATCATTGCCATACTTCACAGCGAAAGAGCAAATAAGAAAGCATCACTTCTCAATCAGTCACGAAGATTCCTCCTTGGAATTTCAGCAGGTGAGCACACAGCTATCCCTCTCCCACAACACTGCTATCAAAGGTTTCAGGAGAGATACTGGCAAAAGGATATTTTTTTTCTGCCCACAAAAGCCATGTAAAGTTAATTTAGGAAAAATTGGTTTGGTCAGTTATTTGTCTTTTGTGGTAGAGGTTTCTTTTTTGTTTTGTTTTATGAAAAGTGCTTTCAGGGGGGCATATTTTGACCATCTGACTAGAATCATTAGCATACTTACCAAATGTGAAGCTATTTATTACAAGTTAAGAATTCCCCTACTCTGTGTTTCATTCTAGCAAATATACCTGACACCATTTTATTGCAAATTTTATTGCAAACAACAGAACACATAAGAATGGAAAACTAGTCTAGAAGGCTAGCCACAAATATTTATAACAGTATTTAATTTCAGATTCAATGTATCTAACTGAATAAATTCACAATTTTAAAAATGTTAAGAAATAACATTTGTTAAATACTACGTAATATAAAACAGGTTTTATGTATTAGCTGTAAATAAATTATCTTTCTCATTCAGCTTTTTTTCCTTTTTAATTCAGTTGTGAGATTAGCAGATTACCAGATCTGACATCTGCAATTTGGTTATGTGCTATGGCCAGAAATACAATTGAAATCTTGTAACAGCAGTTCTTTCAATAGAGTTCTTAAGGCACGTCTGGTGGGGACAAAGGGATGTTTGCTCATTGGGCTGGAAAGGGAGTGAAGCCAAGGTAACTAAGCAATGGACAGAGATGAGTTAATGTTATTCTTCCTGGAAATGAACAAATAAAAATAAAACCGGAGGTTTTCTTTCATGACTTCTTTAAATAAAGATACAAGTTCATAATCCCTGATTCAAAAATCCTTGCAGACAGCTAAGTTTTAAAATTCAGAACTGTTTCAATTTTAGAAAAGTAATACAAGGCAGATCCTATTATTATCCAACTTCCTCATAATGAAACACAAGTATTTCTGCAGATGAAGTGAGGGGATGAAGACAACCCGTGGCTTCACATCAGTTCAAGTCAAGTCTTACACATTCAATCAGCCGTACAGAAATTTTCCATATTCAGAGTCCTTAGATCTCACAATTGTACATAAGCAACTGTGGACTCACATTTAACACAAGTTTTAAGAACATAAAGATAAGTTGAAAGAAAATAGTAGCACTCTGGAATCAAGTTCAGCTCTTCTCCATACAAATTCCATGAATTTAGGCAAGCCGTTTAACACCTATAAGCCTGAGTTTTCTTATCTGTAAAATGGAAATAATGATACCATCCCATGAGACTTCTGTGAACCAGTGCTAATTAGGCTGGAAGATGCCTGATACCAACCAAGCTGGGCACTGAGCAGTAGGATGACCAACCATCTCAGTTTGCCTGGGACTTCCCTGGTTTTAGCCCTGACAGTCCCACATCCTGGGAAACAGGACAGTTGGTCACTCTATTTGGCAGGCACTCAGTAAGTGGCACATATTCTAATATGAAGAATAGAAATAACTGAAAGTAAAAATGCCAAGTACAAAAATCATACAAAATAGTTTCAGTAGTGAAACAGCCAGACCACTGTTTATGTTATAATCCTCTCTTTTGTGGCAGGAAGAATTCTAAAATCACATCCCCTGGTGTGCACACCCTACGGAACCCCCTTCCTTGAAGTGGAAGTGAGCACAGACTCCTCAGTAGAGCCCTTTTTCAGAGATGGAAAGTCAGAAAGTTTTTGAAGCTACAGCAGATGCTCTCCTGCTGGCCTTGAAGAAGCAAACTGCATGCTGTGGATAGAGCCCCAAAGCAGGGAGTGGTGAGGGCCTCTAGGGCTCAAGGGCCTCAGTCCTACAACCATAAGGAACTGATTTCTGCCAACAACCTGAATGAGCTTGGAAGAGGGCCTGAGCCTCAGAGGAGCTCACAGTCTCAGCTGGCACTATGTTTCCCAACTTTGAGCAGAGGCCCCAGATACACCATACCAGGAGCAGAACTATGAGACCAGAAATGGGTGATGTTTTAAGCCACCAAGTCTTTGCTAACTTGTTACATACCAACAAAAAATATCTTTTAAGAGAGTATTCACTTCATAAGTACAGATATATATGTATATATGTGTGTCTGTACATACATACCCTTTGTATTATGTTTAGAAGCATTTGTAAAATAATTCCTTGCATAAAACCACTGCTTTTGAAATAGAAAAAGTTCAAATTCAAAAGAAATTTCTTAGTAAATTAAACTCAGGCTGGAAAAAAGAATCTCAAAATACTCCTGGCTTTATAAGTGAAACTTTCATACACTGACAGAGGTGTATAAAATGGAATCACCACTTTGGAAAACTGGCAATTTCTACTAATCCTAAATGCATGGCAACACTATGACTTAGAAATTCCACCTCATGCACATGTAGGAGGTCCACACAAAGACGTGCACACAAGTGTTCACAGCAGCACTGGTCGTAATAGCTGACAGCTGGCAGCAATCCAAATGTCCGTCAACAGGAGAATAAAAAAACTGTGGCATCTTCCCTCAATGGAAAACTAACATCTACTAAAACAAACAAATTAAAAGTATGCCAAGCCCTCATGAGTGGGATTAGTGAGTGCCCTCATAAGAGAACCCGGAGACACTTGTGCTCAAGGAGAAGTCATCATGTGCAATCCAGAAGATGGCCTTCACCAGAACCCTGCCATGCTGCCACCCTAATATCTCAGACTTTCAGCCTCCAGAACTATGAGAAATACATTTCTATTGTTTATAAGCCACCCAATTCATGGCATTTTTTTAATAACAACCCAAATGAACTAAGACATATGTTTCAAAAATATTTTTGCTCCTTTACAATAGCTATTCAATTATCATATAATGACATTTTAAGATGCCTGAAAAAGCCATGGATTCCTCATAAGAAAACACCAAATAAACTAGTAAATAGTGACACATGAATATTGTCAAGTACCATACAAGTATACCTTTGTAAGAAATTATCAACCATGCTCTTCTTTTAAACACAGTGCTAACACGCATTATTCAATACATGTTGGTTGAATGAATTTCACAGATAATGCCACTGTTCATGTTTTAGAAGCCCAGAGAAATCTATATATACAAATACACAGCATAATAACCTCAATATAATATACCCTACAGATGTGAAAAGCTATGGCTCCTGTCCAATTAATGACTGCTTTCACTTCCAAGTACAAGAAATACAAGCCAGGTGTTAAAATATCACCAAAGAAATGCAGATGTTAACTGTGCAAGGGGAAGTGGGCACCATTCTAATTTTTCACACTGTCAGTCTTACATGTAGCAGGGGCAGCTCCTTGCCATGGAGATCTGGAGCATGACAGGTTAGTTAGGGTCGTCTATTCCAACTCCCCACTCTGGCCAGAAAGCGCCCTGGGTCCCTACTGCTGGGCACCCTTCCACTGCTGGCCCCAACCAGAGAGGCAGTGGCAACAGGAAGAGGAGAGCAGGGGTTGGGGGGGAAAATGACCCACTCAGGGAGGGACAGGCCCTCCCTGAACTGCGTCTGTCTTAGCATCTTTTCACTGGAGCACAGGAGACAGAACTCATGGCATTGAAGTCTCACTTTGCAGCAAGTCTAAGAAACTGAAGCAAAGGAAGTTTCAAGTCCATGGGGGGCTCAAAAAGACTACTGGAAGTAGCCAGACAAAAAGTGAAACAAAACCACTGCTCACCTCACTATTGTGGCCCCTCAGGTTGAAGTTTATCCTCTGTGGAGTGCTCCTGTCCCTGCGGCAGTGGCTGGAGGTGAAAGTCACCCCGACCACTCCGCGCCCATTGCCCGTGGCCAGCCAGCCTTCCTCATAGTAGCGCCTCCTGCACACTGGCTTCTCCTTCTCACTCTTGGGGACACGCCCTTTCCAGGACAGGCAGAGGATGTTGGAGTCGCTGCAAAGCACAGGCCCATGTTCCACCGCTGCATACATACTTTTTTTCAATGAACTGTTTTACTTAAAAAGTAATGCTCAATGCTGAGAAATTTAAACCAATTTTTTTCATTGGTTTATTTATTTTATTTTTGTGGTTGGCTTGCGTTGCTTTTTTCCCCTTTAATTAAGACTGACCTGAATCTAATTAGAAGGTCAGTGTTTTATAAAGATCCACCAAATGCATAGTGAAAAAATTCCTCTATAAAAGATGGATGGCAGTCTGCTAAGAAAAGGTAATGCTTAAAAAAATGGGGTCCATTTTTATTTTCAAGTCCTTAGAGGAAGAACGTGCTGATCCTTTGGAGAAAGAGCATCGTTAGTAAATGGTGATCAAAAAACAGAGTTTTCTTCTTTTTATTCAACTTGGTTATTCTCATTCAGCCTGAGATTCCAGTTTAATGTAATATGATTCCAGAGACAAAGGGTTGCAAATACATAGATTTCAAGTAACTTAAGGCTTTAAGAATCCCTCTAGCTGGAATTTCTTCCTCAAAAGTTCAGATGCAGATACAGAACACACAAGATCATCTTTCTTCTGAAGCCACCCTCTAATATGTTTTCTGAACTAGACAAATTTCTGCTGCTAAAGCTGAAAAAGATTGCATAAAGGGAAAAAAAGGCACACAAACTGTGCAAAACAGACCAGAGTTGGTGCAGACAACAGTCCAAATTTTAGAGAAAAAAAAAAGACTCTTTCTCTGCTGTTCAGAACCAGAAGCATCCCACCTCAGAGCTTGGCCCTGTGTCCCCAGGGAACGCAGGGCTCCATCGGACCACTGCTTCGCCAGCCGAAGCACCCCTAAGTGCCATAGAGGCTGGAAAGAAAGGCCCTTCACTCAACAGAGGCAAGATGTTCTGAGGCTCTTAAAGTGGTCCCAGCATTTGCTAAAGCCTCTTGCTGACAAAAACAGAGCCACGCAGCAGGTTTCTGTTTCTTCCACTTGTCTCCTTTCTCACTCCCCTAATTATTTTTCCCCTTTTCTGTCCTAAAGATCAGTATATTTTCATCTTGATGAAAAAAACTAATCTCAGAATTAAGTACATCAAGTAATCTTTCTCTCATAGGCCAGTCTTCTTGGACTCAACAGGGAAGATAATCTCTCAAAACAAAAACACAAGCCAGAGTCAGATTCTCCCCTCACTATTTCCCTAGAGAGTGATCACGTGTTGCTGGTGGGTGCTTTCCTGTGTGCACATTCAGAGACCGTCTCCAAACACCACACCTGTAGTCCAGGGAAAAGGAAGCTTTGCTTGGATTTTCCTTGATATTTATTTGTAATTATCTGTTTCAATTGTTCTTTTAAGATATTATCCTATAGACAGATGCAGGAGAGGGAATGGGAAATAATAAATTAAAATTTCTTGAATACAGTTAACTAAAATAAGCAAAGGAATCAGTTCGTTGTTCAAACCTGTCCATCACACCTGAACTTCCTTTCCTCCAGCCATAACCACCGTAAGAGTCACTTTTCAGTCCAGAATTTTAAAGTCTGTCCAAATCATGAAACCAACTGAAAAACAAAAGTGCAGAAAGCACTGCACGATCCCACTGCAACGCTTCAAATCACGCTTCTTTCTCAGTCACCTGCTCACTTCGTTCCTTCTTTAAACTGGAGAGGTATTTTTGAGGCTTAATCTGTGCAAATTTTTTTCTCTTCTTTTTGCAGACTTTCTTTACCCGTGAAGACCATACGGAAAACTGGCCACAAGTGATGTGTTTTTCTCCCCAGGCTCCTGAGCCCAGTGGTGTCGAGTTGCTCAATGTGATTCTTAAATTAATTTTCATCAGTTGTAAAACTCTCAAGTGTACACAAGAATGAGCCTGTCTTCCCGTGTAAATGTGTATGTATAGAAAGAAGGTTTTAAATGTACATAGACACACATTCTTCAACTGGCACGAGAAGCATCTGTTTGGCTAGTCACTTCAGGAACCATCAGATTATTCACGGCTAGAAGGCCCTGGAGTCTTACAAATCTGTAAAACAAAAAAGGATATAAAATAAAAGAACTTTAAAATACTGAAGAATGAAGGTTCTGACAGAATAATTGCTGAAATTGCAATTGGACACCCATCTTTACACTTACATCTATCAAATGGAGTTACTGACTGCATCGATTGATAACATTCAATAGTAAAAGGATACGCTTCCCAACCTCAAGACAACACAACACAAGGGGTTTGACTGCGCTGTACCACTGCATTAAATTTGTCAGTGGCTGGGCATATCTGAGTGCAATCATTACTGCCACTCTTCTGCACCACGCTGTCCTAAGACTCTGGGCCCTGAGTGTGCAACTTTATCCCTCCAGAGGCCAGGGTCATTGTTTAAGCAGACATCCTCAAAAAGGAGACTCAAGAGGCTCAGGCAAGTTATTTGGATTAATTTTCTTCATTATCAGTAAAAGATATTCCCTGAAGACACAAAGCAGCAAGGGCCTTTAAAATCCCTCCATCCCTGGTTACTGGCAGGTCACAGAGCAAAGCACAGCTGTACTCTTGGCTTTAAGTTGTCTATTAGCAATACAGTCCTAAAGAATCTATCTCTAGCAAATCCATCCTGTATTCATTTCTACTGCCTGAAGTCCAGACTGCATCACATCCTCTACAAACACTGAAAGACTCTGTCCCTAACTTCTCCATCTCACCCCCCTTCCAGAAGGCACTCAGAGCAACCTTTCTGAAATTAAGCAGTGACTCTCTCAGTCCCCCAGAGGGCTAGCTGAAAGAGAGCCCAGCCCCAGCCCGGAGTACCCGACATGGCAGGGCTAAGGCAGTGCCCAGATGTTTGCATTTCTAACAAGTTCCCAAGAGATGTTAATGCTGCTGGTCAGGGGACCAGGCTTTGAGAACCACTGGCCTATGGCATCAAGTCCCAGCAAGACCCTAATATGAAAACTACTTTCCTAGTAATGCTAAAACATTATTTTCCTTCTTCTCTGTGTTAACATTTGTATTAATGGTGCAAAAACAAACTGCCAGCTCTTTACCAGGACTCAAGGCAAGGGTAGTAATGGATTTAAAAAAAAAAAAAAAAAAAGCCAGCTTCATTTAAGAATATGTCCTTAAAACAGCTGTAAAAATTACTTTTATTAAATATTGACCCTGAGTACATGGCTTTTTAATATTTTTAATATTCTGTGTCCTAAAATAGTAAGTACACTACTGCTGACTACTGAAGTACCATGTTAACCCCAAGAAAAAGCGCTTGTGCTATATAGTTTAAATTGTAAAATGAACTACTTGCTTTTTTCATGGAATACCATGTTTACTGGAAAAAATAAAAGATAAATTATGGTTATTCTGGCTTGGGTACTTGGCAAATGTTTTCTTGAACGTGAACAAAGTAAGCTGGTCACTTTAAGGAAAACAACTGACAGCATTTGTTGTCAATGATAAAATATGAGCTTTCAAGTTAAAATTAGAATTTTGGAAAACCAGCATCTGTCACTATGAGCTTGAGTAGCTCCCCAAAACTTAAAGACATTCCTCATGCAACTAGGAGTGATAATAGTAAGTGTGAATTTTTGATTTTGTATTTCATGTTTCATTGGGTGTCAATATTTGGAAGACTCACATACTTGGTGAACCAATATTTTTCCAAATGACCAATGATTATACAAATTGTACTTGAGTAAAACATCCATTCAAGGTACAAGAAAGAAAAATGGATTTTAATATAACCAACTATGAAAAATTCATATTTCAAATTTTATTTACAACAAACCTTTAAAAAACTACCACAAGTTGAGTTTTGGTGTAGTATCTAAGAAAAATATCAATGATTATCTGTGAAGACTATTAAAATACTCCTTCCTTTTCCAATTACATATCTGTATGAGGCAGAATTTTCTTTATACACTTCAACAAAAACAGTAGATTGCAACAGACTAAATGCAGAAGCCAACATGAGAATCTAGCAATCTTTTACTAAGTCAGACATTAAAAATAATTGCCCAAATGTAAAACAATACACTCTCCTTAGTAAATTTTGTAGTTTTACAGAAAAGTTATTTTGAAAAAAAGTATTACTTATAACATTTAATGGGTTTATTTTTAAGTGAATTAGGGAATATTTTTCAATTTCCCAATTTTAATTTTAGTATGGTAAATATCAATAAAATACTTCACATCAACAAAAGCTCTTTGAGTCTTCAATAATTTTAAGAGTATAAATGGGCTCTGAGACCAAAAAAGTTTGAAAACCACTGAAATACACTAACTCTCTAAAATATAAACCTTAAATATCGATTATAGTAAGGTATACAGGATAAATTTCCATAGTAAAAGCACAAAGTGTTTCACTGTATATATATTGTTACGGTTTTTAACCAAACTTTAAAAATATTTTTAAAATTATAAAGCACCACATATGCTAGACGAATACAACAGATGTTTTAAGAAAAATGACACGCTACTTTTAACAGATACAAAATCTAACAACAAAAAAGATCATAGCATCCTAATTACTAAAAGACTGGTACCAATTTTAGTGCTACCACTAACAGAAATGGATAATGTTGGAGACTTCAATTCCCTTCTTTCTGCCTTTTCTCATGAGTATGAGAAAATGAGGATGGTAACTGATTTCCCAGTTTCTGAGGGAAAAGAGTATAAAAATCAACACTAGTCGGGGGGGGGCATTTGTGTAAAATGATTAAAAAACAACTACCCAATTGAAAGAAGAAACTTGAACAGACATTTGTACACCAATATTCACAGCAGCATGATTCATAGTAGCCAAAAGGTGGAAGCAACCCAAATGCCCATCAATGGATGAATCGGTAAACAAAATGTGGTGTGTGTGTGCATGTATGTATGTATGTGTGTGTGCATGTATGTATGTATGTATGTGTGTGTGTATATATACACAATAGAATATTAATGTTATTTGGCCTTAAAAAGGAATAAAATTTTCATACATGCTACCATATAGATGAACTTTAAGGAAGTTAAATGCCAAATGCAACAAGCCAGTCACAAAAAGACAAATACTGCATGATACCACTGATATGGATAGTCAGATGCAGAGAGATGGTAAAGAGAAGGGCAGGTGCCAAGGGCTGAGGGGAAGGGAGAACAGGGAGTTAGTGTTTAAGGGGCATACAGTTTCAGTTTTGCAAGATGAGGAGTTCTGGAGGCAGATGGTTACAAAACAACGTGAATGTATTTTAATGCCACTGAATTATACGTGTAAATTATGGTAAATTTAACATTATGTATATTCCACTTTACTTTTTAGAATTCAGATAAAATTTATTTAAAGCAACTATTCATATAAAGTCTTTCCACAGCAGATGAAAGTAAATACTCCTAATCTGGCCATTATGATGTTTCTACCCTGAACACTGCACTGTGGGCAGGCCCATGGGCAATCCTGAAGGTCTTCGCTGGGAATAAGCAACACTGACCTCAGTAGTCTGCCCCAAACCTCCTTCTGGTAATCACAGCTTACTTTCAGAACATTCCTATAAATCCATGAAAACTCCATTCCTGCTTTTAGGAGATTTCAATCTTAAACCAAGCAATACATGTGCCTGATCTAATTAATCACCTGACAAGAGCCTAGAAGCCAGGAATTAAGCTTGTAAGATGCTTCCACTCTCCACGCTATCCAGTTCTAACGGCAAACCAGGAGACCCAGAATTTGGGAAAGTACAGCTTAGAGACAGAATGGTACAAAGTGTCTACAGGTATTATAGACATTCCTGGGTTAATCAATCAACAAACCTTAACTGAACATCTGTTAAACAAATGAAAGGCCCCTGTGCTGTGTTCCCTGCCTCTCTTATCCCCAGTTAGATATTCTACTTCCTAACTTGAGTTATTTTCACTACAGTTTCTTTTGTGTTATCTGATTTCTATTTTCCAGCAACATGGATAAAATTTACCAACAGGTGGGGAGGTAAAAATGCATTTTTGGTTTGTTTTGCTTCTTAAATCATTTGAATTAATGTTAGAGATCAGAGATAAATTAGAGGGGATATTTTCCATTTATATAATTTTCATAGAAATATAATCATTACAAGTTGTAAGAATGCAAAAACTCTAGAAAATTTGTAATTACTCTTTAATATATATGTGTGACATATCCTTCTACATGTATATCTCACAGCGAAAAATTTTTTTAAAAAATTTAAGAATGCTTTCATAAACAGGTTTAACAAGCTGTGAACTAAGTTAGGCATCAGGCCTCTGGGATTTCTAGAAAAGTTACCATTATTAAGAAAGTTTTTTTTTTTTTAAATTACTGTAACCAACCTTAGTGAGTACTCTTCCAACTTAGAAAATGCCAAGAAAGCATCAAAGATGCTATTTTAGTTCTCAAGCTAAGGTCTCTACAATGAAAACACATATTAACAGTAATGAATGAAAATAAGACAAAATTTCAAAATAAAGTCCTATTTCTTTCTAAAGGGTAAAAATTTAAGACAGTGGTTAAAAAGAAGAGTGAGATAGGATGCAGAAGTGCTAAACCAGATTTGGAGGAAAATATACAGATGTCAGATGAATGCAAAGCAGCGGGGGGTGGGGGGAACACAGTAACAATTTTTCAATAAAATATCCAAATACTCTAAAGTTTAAGCTTTTGACTAATAGGCTTGTTTGGGGGTTGGGGGTTAGGGAAAAGAAAGACAGAGACAATTTTCTGTTTGGTGATTGAAATTAACACATTCCAGTTTCTCCTCCAGGGATGCTGATTCTGCTGCTGCTTTGGGGGCCTGCTGAAGTATGTTCACAGCTCTACCACCTGGGAAAGGGCTGGGGGCTCCTCTCCACACCCCGGCATCCCTGGCTGCCGCTTTCCACAGATGGCAACAGGTCCTGAACTCTGCATTTCTTTTTAAGTAAAGTAACTATAATGACCTGCCTCTAATCACAGTCACTCCTTTCCTTCGGGAATTTTCCAGAACCCACACATAGCCACTGAGCACAAGGCAGTTCTAACTGTTTCCTAATTAGTTTCAATGGCTGCCTAGAGGCTACTTTAAATTTGCTTTCAAAGACTGTCTTTTAAGGCAGGAATACTCTCAGCAATCACTTGTTATGTGACTACCTAGGAACACGAGGAAACACAGACATGAAAAGCTGTAACACCACTGCAAAGATAATGGAGTTTCATAAGGACTTTACATATTTATTATGCTACCATTCTCTACCTCTTTAATTCTCAAAACATGATAGTGAGATAACAATGTATTTAGTATTAATGTTTAACATATTTAGATGTATGTATAGCTAGACTTATTCAAACGATGCATTAGTATCAAATCATCTTCCCGTTGACTTACACTGTAACTTTAAGAGACGCAGTCTATAGAAAGTTCTGTCTTATTCAGAATACCACCAGCTCCTTTAGACACAGCACACAGAAGGTCAGAGCACGTGAGCAGACACACATGGCAAGGGTCTTTTCTGTTTGTGGTAGAGCTATTTTCTCTATTTAATTAAACATCCCTACTAAACCATAAACTCCTAAGCAGAGGTTATGTTCTACTCCAATTTTTATACCACCTGCAATTCCCACCAATACCCTGTATTTCATTAAGTGTTCAATAAGGCACTGAGTATGGCACAGTGCCTCAGTTTTTTAAGGCAGTGGGAAACAAATACAAACTGAATGAGCTTCTCCATGTGAGTCCCAGGTCAACACCAACCACTCGGAGCCTGGATCTCCTGGAAGCCCAAGGCTGATGAGCACTACAGCCACGTGAGTAGACAATGCCAGAGAAAAGGCCATGGGTCCCCTGCCATGTTCAGAGAACCACAAAGAGGTGTTACATCTTCAGGGAAGTTACTCCCTATTCATTTTCTACAGTCAGTCAGTTTTAAGAACATGAACATCTAATTATCTGTACAGAGAAAGAAGGGAATGCAACTTATAAGACAAACAGCTTATTTAGTAGTTTAAAATACAGTGGGAGTTAGATACTTCTTACAGTGAATCTATGCCTGAAACTTAGATATTAAAATACTGTGGTGTCATATTGGGGCTCACTAGTATCAAAAGTCAGGTGTCTTCATTAAAAAAGGACAACATTTCATTTATCAAAGTGACAAAGACTGATAGAAATGATAATAACCAGTGTCACATGGGGTGCAGAGAAATGAGAATGCAACTTGGTGATGCAATTCAAAAGACTTGAAATGCTGCGAACCTTTTGATTCATCAATTCTACTTCCAGAAATGTATCATAAGGAAATAATCTTGCATTGTGCAAAGACTTGGCTATAAGGATTTCAACCACAGCATTTTTATAAGGGAAAAATATGAAATAATCCATATGTACAAAATGGGATATTGGTTCAATAATATAGATAAAGACATAAGACAGAATACTAACCCACTAAAAATTATATGGTAAAAGACTATGAAACAACATGAAAAAATGTTCTCAGTAACTTAAGTAAAAAGTGAAATTAAGACAGGCGTGGTGGCTCACACCTGTAATCCTAGCACTCTAGGAGGCCAAGGTGGGAGGATCACTTGAGGTCAGAAGTTCGAGACCAGCCTGAGCAAGAGCCAGACGCCCGCCTCTGCAAAAAATAGAAAAAATTAGCTGGGTGTAGTGATGTGTGCCTGTAGTCCCAGCTACTGAGGAGGCTGAGGCAGGAAGATCACTTGAATCCAACAGTTTGAGGTAGCAGTGAGCTATGATGACGTCACTGCACTCTAGCCGGGGCAACACAGCAAGACTCTGTCTCAAAAACAAAGCAAACAAACAAAAACAGTGAAATTACATGTTACACTTCCAGGATGCTCAGAAGGACCTACCCACTACTACATCTTGGGTAAATTACAACAGACATAATCACATACACACAAACATAAGAGAAAGCCAGGGTTATCTAGGGGGCAAATGCAGGTACAGTAGAAGCACTGGGATCAGAATTAGGGTGACCAATCATCACAGTCTGCCAGAACCGTCCCAGTGTTAGCATTGAAGGTCGCACATCGCAGGAAGCTCCTCAGTTCTGGACAAACCTGACTGGTCACTCTATCAGACAACCAAACTTCGGTCCAACCTCTAGTGGGGAGACTGAACCTGAGCCACATACATCCAGCAAGACCCACAGGCTAAAGCTGTCTCAGGATTCTAGCACCCCTTGGTTGGAGCTCAGAGTGAGTGCAAATCTTACCTGCACGCAAACATTCCCAATTTAGGACCTAAAGATTCCCACAGAGAAGATTTAACCAAAAATCTGTTCACAATCAAAAATTACCAAATACACAAAATAAGTCACCACAAGTTCTACGTAGAAACAACATAATTTAGATCCCCCAACCTTTGGGAATTTGCATGAACATAAACAAAATTTAAAATAATTAGGTTAGATATGTTTTAAGGAATTAGAAAGCAAAACACTATCTAAAATGATCAGAGAGAACCAAATAAAATTTTAAAATGGAAAACCTAATTACTGAAATAAAATGCAGTATGCTGACTGAGACATCAGCTAAAAAAAAAATGAATGAACTGGATCTAATAGCTCAAGAAATTACCCAGCAATTTTTTTGTAGCACAGAGGGAAAAAAACGATAGAAATATAAATGAGAGATTAAGGGAAATGGAAGACAGATTAAGGAGGACAGATCTAACTGGAATTCCAAAAGGACAGAACAGAGAAAATAGAGTCGAAATATCATAAGACATAATAACTGAGAATTTGCCAGAACTGATGAAAAATGCAGATACAAGAAGCACAGTATACACCGAGCAGGATAAATAAAAAAGAAAGCCACATCAGGCACATTTAGTACAACCACACAATAAAAACACAAGAAGAGTTCAGAAGCAGCCGTAAAGAGAAAGCAGGTCCTTACAAAGGGAAGACAGACATCTCAACAGCAGCACTGGCCACCAGAAATCAATGAAATAATATCTTGAAAGCATAGAGAGGAAATACAGTATTCTGGATATATAACACAGAAAAACTAAAAACTAGAGTGATATAACATTTTTAAAGGAACAAAAGATGAATTTTAAGGCTGAGTGACCTCATGATTTAACTTCTAAAGAATATTCTTCAGGTAGAAGGAAAATGACTCAGAAGGAGGGTCAAAGATAGAAGGAAAAAAATGAAAAAAAGAAACTGTTAAATATGTAGGTAAAATTAAACAATGTTCAAAAAAGAATAACAACAGTAGTAACAGCAGACTCTTACATAATATATAGTACTTACTAACTGCTACAGTTCTAAATGTTTTATAGATGCAGTATTTTTAATTTAAAAGCCTTAACCTTATGAGAAAGGTCCTTTTATTGTCCATATTTTACAGATAAGGAAATTGAGGCAGAAAGAGGTTAAATGCCTTGCCCAACAATGCTCATCTGGTACAGATGGCGAGAGCTGGGATTCACATCAGGCTGCCAGTTTATAATACCTGTGCTTAACCATAACCACTAGGCTATGTCTATGGGGGTCGGGGGACAGAAAACTGAAAAAATAGACAATTTGATCAAAAGAAGAATGATCAGAGCCAAAGTCCTCTAAGGCCTTTATTTGTTTCAGAAGAGTGGTTAAGATACTCATTAACTTTATACTTGATTATGCAAGGTAAGCATGATAAAATTTAAAGGGCAATTGCTAAAAGACTTGAAACAAAGTGTACAACTTTCAAATTGCTAGAGAGGGAAAAACAGAATGGAGGTGGGAGGGACTCAAATCAATTCCCTAGAAAGAGAAAAAAGAAACAAAAGGCAGAATAAATTAAAACAAAAAAACTTCAGCACAGCAAAAGAAATATGCAACAAAGTGAAGAGACAACCCATGGGATGGAAGAAAATATTTGTAAACTATTCATCCAGCAAGGGATTAATAACCAGAATAGATAAGGAATTCAAACAACTCACTAGCAAAAGAAAAATAATCTGATTAAAAAATAAGTAAAAGATCTGAATGTCTATACATTTCTCAAAAGAAGACATACAAATGGCCAAGAAACATGAAAAAATGCTCAACATCACTAATCATCAGGGAAATATAAATCAAAACCACAAAGTGATAACAGCTCACCTACATTAAAATGGCTATTATCTAAAAGTCAGAAAATAACAGATTCAGAGAAATAGGAACACTTACACACTCTTGGTGGGAATGTAAATTAGTACAGCCACTACAAAAAAACGTTTGGAGTAGCCTCTAAAAACAGAACTACCATACGATCCCAGCAATGCCACTGCAGGGTATATAACCAAAAGAAACAAAATCAGTATATCAAAGAGATATCTGCACTCCCATGTTTATTGCAGCACTACTCAAACAGCCAAGATATGGAATGAACCTAAGTGTTCATTAGCATACAAATGGATAAAGAAATGTGGTTATATACACAAGGGAATATTATTCAGCCATAAAAAAGCGTGAAATCCTGCCATTTGCAGCAACATGAACGGAACTGAAGGACATTATGTTAAGTGAAATAAGCCAGGCAAAGAAAGACAAATATCCCATGTTCTCACTTATATGGGGGAACTAGAACAATTGATCTCATGGAGGTACTGAACAGAACGGTGGTTGCCAAAGGATGGGAAGGACAGTTGGGAGGGGCATGAAGAGGGGTTGCTTAATAGGTACAAAAATACTGTTAGATAAAAGGAATAAGATCTAGTGTTTGGTAGCACAATAGGGCAACTATATTTAACAATAATTTACTGTATATTTCAAAATAGCTAGAAGAAAAGATTTGGAATGTTCTCAATACAAAGAAATGATAAATGTTTGAGGTGATGGCTATTCCAATTACCCAGATTTGATCATTACATGTTGTATGTTTGTATCAAAATATCACATGTACCCTGTAAGTATGTACAAGCATTATGTATCAATAAAATCTTTTTAAAACATGGTAGAAGTGTAAATATAGCAGTAATCACAATATATTAATAATTAAAATACCTATACTTGCCAGTTAAGGCTATCAGATATAATAAAGGAAAAAAGGTTATATGCTCTCAGAAGAGACATACTAAAAACCTAAGATCACGTTAAAAGTGAAAATAAAAGGACAAGAAAAGAAGATATGCCACGTATACAAAAACCAAAAAAAAGCTTAAGTAGCTAAACAAACTACATTTTAAGGCAAAAGTAGTTAATACAGAATAAAGTGGGCCACACAGTGATAACTACTCCTGTTTACCTGGAACATATTGTGCCTCTAAACTGATAAATACCTAATAAAATAACATTGAAATACACAAATCAAAAACTGATGGGAGAAAATGAGTTATTCACCATCAAAGCAGGAGATTTCAATCAGCAATCTCAATTACATATAGATCAAGTAAGAAAAAATAGTAAAGCTCTAAAGATGTGAACATAACAAACTTGGTCCTGATACACACATGTAGAATCTTGCATCC
Organism: Lepilemur ruficaudatus; assembly: GCA_963574885.1. Taxonomy (NCBI): domain Eukaryota; kingdom Metazoa; phylum Chordata; class Mammalia; order Primates; family Lepilemuridae; genus Lepilemur; species Lepilemur ruficaudatus. Next base: position 28,600 of record CAUYRT010076893.1, read on the forward strand.
AATTCAGAGAATGTATACTGCTCTCAGGCACAAAAGAACATTAAAAAAATTTACTGTGTCAAGTGACTTTCAACATATTTCAAAGAATAAATGTCATACAGATCATATTATATGACTACAAAGCTATTAAATTAAAAATTAATTACAAAAATATAAATTATAAAATCCCATATTTTGGGAAATTTTAAAAACTTAAGAAACACACTTCTAAATAACCTGTGAAATGAAAAAATCATAATGTAAAGTTTAAAACACTGGATATTAATTAAAATGCTACATATCAAAATTTGAAGGCTACATCAAAAGCAGTATTTTATAGGGAATTCACTGCCTTAAATGTTGACATTAGAAAAGAAGAAATATTATAAATTAAGGTGCTAAACATTCAACCTAAAAAGTTAGAAAATGACAGCATAAACCAAAAGATAAAGGAAGGAGATGATAAAAAAGTAAAAAGAAACATTTGAGAAGCCAGACAAAGCCAAACATTCATTCTTTGCAAAAAGTAATTGAAGACACAAACAAAACTCTGACAAGATAAAGAAAAGAGAGCAGCACAAATGAATACTGTAAGTATAAAAGGGGATATAGCTACAGACACAGTGAACCTTAAGATAAAATAATACTGTGAACAACTTAATGCTATAAAATTTGATAACAAGAAATGGACAAATTCCTAATAACCACAATTTAATAAAACTAACTCATGAATCAGTAGTTTGCAGTCATCCCACGGGCTTGGAGCAGTGGCTCACACCTGTAATCCCAGCACTTTGCGAGACCAAGGCCAGGGTATCACTTGAGGACAGGAGTTCAAGACCAGCCTGGGCAACATAGCAAGACCTCGTGTCTACAAAAAAAAAAAAAAAAAAAAAAAAAATCCCACAAAGAAAACACCAGGGCACATATTTTACAGACAAGTTCTACCAAGCATTCAAAGAACAAATCACTGCAGTATCACACAACTCACCCAGAATATAGAAAAAGTAGTAACACCCACAACTAATTCAATGAGGTTATTATACCTTGAAACCCAAACCAGATTTGGAGAGTACAAGAATGGAAAATTGCACAAGACATTCTATGATAAAGACATCTGCACCCGAATGTTTATGGCAGCACAGTTCACTATTGCTAGGTCATGGAAACAACCCAAGTGCCCGTCAATGCATGAGTGGATTGTTAAAATCTGGTACTTGTTCACAATGGAATATTACTCAATTTTAAGAAACGACAGTGAGTTAGCACCTCTTGTATTATCCTGGATTAAGCTTGAGCCCATTATTCGAAGTGAGGTGACACAAGACCCGAAGAATGGG